>RJWJ010016802.1:0-33918 GCA_004363605.1 Indri indri | reverse complement strand
ATTGTCATAGCTGTTAAGAAGTTGAGGTGACAGGGTTGGGTTGGAGGACAAATTCGAGCAAGGAGAAAATATAACCTCTGGCAACCGCAGAAGTCCTCCCAGGTAGATGGAGGAGAGGGCAGCGTCAGGCAGCCGCGGGGTCAGCCCTCTTCCTCCCTCCCGGTAAGCAGCCTCCCTCTCTCTGCTCACACGCCTCTGCTCCTGGCTTGCCCAGGTCTCCGTTCCCAAGACTCACCTCTCCTGACTCCCTTACCCCCAGACTTCTCTTCAGGACATTGCCTGCCCCTGGTACCCACTTTCCTGGGGGCTGCCTCTTCTCAGCCTGTCCTTAGCCTTTCGTTCGTTCGGGCACAGACGGGGCCACCCCTGTCTGCAATTTCTGCCTTTCATGGTGCCATCTGCCAGGAAGCAAAACCCACAGAAAGGCAAAGAAGACCACATAAGCAGGGCAGCCCACTCCCCACCTGTGCCCCTCACCTGTGAACACGACGAGCAGCAGCAGCAGGAAGAAAGAGGACTGGATGCCTGGTGTCATGGTGGTGGTGAACTGGGTGAGGAGGGGGCAGAACAGACTCAGGCAGGCGCTGCGTGTGAGGTGGAGCGGGCACAGGCGCCTGCTGCTTTATACCGGTCCCTCGCCCGCCCTTGGCACAGCCGGAGCAGGTGACAGGTGACAAAACCCCGCCCCCTCCCCCCTTCCCTACCTCTTCCTCCTCCTCCCAACCATTCCTGGTAGGGTACATGGGCTCTAATCACTCAACCCTCTTGACAATTTGTTTGTTCTCCAACTGGCCTCCCCCTTTCGCCAACCACTCCCTGGCTCCAGAAGGTTGGGGGAGAGAAGGAGGGTCGGGAGTCTGGGACATGGGGCCCCCTGGCTCTAGTTTTAGCCCCAAGGCAACAGCTAAGGTGAGGAAAGGGAACAGACAAGGCTGGCTAGGTCTAGGTCCTGGACGGCAAGAGCAGGAAGCCCACCCCTAGGTCCCCAACTCCACTTCCCCACCCATTCTGTGTCCACTGAAGCCCCACTCTGTGGAGCTGAGAAGAAGACGAGGGCTTGCTATTGAGTGACTAGGTGCTAGTTTTGGACTCCCTCCCCCCACCACTTCCCGGAATAGCCCCACCCTTCTAACCGCTCCCTGTCCCGTTCCACACGCAGTTCTACCCTGAAACCCACAGTCCCCGCCCGGGCTGCACTTTCCAGCAGCCTGGGTTCCTTCCTTGGCTTTCTCCTGAGAGGGATTGGGGGAAAAAATTTTCCACTGAAAGCACGAAGCCTGGGCTCCAACGAACCCTAAGGTCCTTCCTTTCCATCCTCCACTTTCTAGTGGCGGCCAGCCCGCACTGCTGGCCAGGAGCTCATGCCATCTAGTGGTCACCGGGAGCCTTGTGGGGCTGGCCCGCAAGGGCCGAGGGGCTGCCCTGACCCAGTGGAGAGGAGGTTGGACGGCGCTGCCTGATGGGGGCAGAGTCTAGGGAGGCTGGGCCGGGGAGAGGAGTCAGTGCCTTGGACAGAGGGAGGAATGCACAGTGTAATGAAGGGACTGGGAGCTTTAGGAGGGGGACTCCGGGGCGCCTGGGGACGGTCCCTGGAAGAAATGGTGCTAAATGTGTGGGGTCCTGAGGTATGTGAAAGGAGCACCGAGTTATGTGGGAGAGGACATCGGAACGAGGAAGGGGGAATGGGACAAGTTATGCGGGTGCAGTTACATATTTAGGACGCAGAGAGTAGGTGGGGCTACAGAATGGACTTTGGAGGGACAAAACTATCCTTTTGGGAACAGAGTGGCATATGGAACAGGTAGGCACGTGGTGGGGGGCAAAACCATATATGAGGGTGCATAATTTTAAAGAACCGAGAGGTATTTGAAGGACAGAAATATTTTGGTCCAGGGAGGTATTTGGGGCCACAGCGGCACGTGGCGCTCAGCGTATCAGGCTGGCGCGGCAGTCCCGGGGTGCGGTCCAGGACGACGGAAGCAGTTAAGACTGTATTAGGAAAACAATTCTGAGCCCCAGTCAATGAAGATTGGGAAATAATACATTAAAGACACTTCGGTGCGGCGCGGGATTAGACCGAAGCCCGCTCAGAGACGCGGGACCACAGCTCGCGTCCGCGTCCTGCTCGGCTTCCAAGGCGCGGCTTTGTGCGAGGCCGGACCCGGGGGCGGGCGCGGGGCGGGGTGGGGGCGTCTTACGTCAGCGCGCCCGGACGCGCGGGCCAGAGAGGCGGAGAAGCCCCCCCCCCCGCACCCGCAGGCCAGAGAAAGCACGAGTATCTAGGTGGGCGGCCCCAAACTTCAACTCCCGGCGTTGCCCAGCAACAGCCATTCAGTCAGGTTGCTGGGACACGCGTCACCATGGCGACCGCTCTGCGCCGCTCAGTCTGAGTATTTAAAGAGCAAGCGCGCGCAACGCCTGGGCGTCGGAAAGCGGCCTTCCGGGACTCCGCGGTCTCCCCTTGTCCCTTCACCCCTCCCCCTTACGATTCCTTTCACCTTCCGGGCGCTGAGGCTTTCTGGCCTCCAAGGTGAACCCAACTCCCCAATGCGCCCCCAGTTCCTGGGCCGGGCCGGCTTCAGGCGGTGGGGAGTGGGATCCCGGGCCCCGGGCGGGCGGGAGGGACGGGACGCGGTGCAGTGTTGTTCTTTCCCCCGCCAATATTGCACTCGTCCCGGCCTCCGGCCCCCCCGGCCCCCCGGCCTCCCCCTCAAGGGACAGCCCCCGCTCTCCTGGCTCTCGATTCCGGCTGATCTAAGATAGACTGGAGTGTCGCCGCTACCACCGTAAGTAGAGCTGGGAGGACTTTAGCCATCCTCTAACCAACACTCTAACCTTCACTTAACCCCATCCAGGACCTTCCCCACCCGCGCCCCCTAATCAACCCAACTTCCCCTAGATCTCTAACTGCCAACCTACCAGTCTTTCTCCCTTAACTCCTCAGGTTCCTTCCTGTTCCCCGCCCTATCCCGGAAAATCCCTAAAATAAGCAATTGCACTGGCTTAGAAAACAACTGGAACTTTATGGCAATGTGCTGTTATCTTTCCTGGGGTTAGTGCCTGAGTAATACCCCTTGAAAACTTCCCATCCCCTGAAGTGGGGTAACCACCCCTCTGGGGCTGAACTCCTGATAATGTCAGAGAAGGGTCTGTGTTTGGCTAAGGGGCTGTAGCTTAGACCCCAGGGTCTCCAGGATCGACCCCAAGGCCAAAGGATCTAAAATCAGGATTCTGAATCCGGTGGTCACCTCCTCACACCCTTCCCTGGAGCAGCTGCCTCCGGAATGGCTCAAAGTCCTCAGGCACTGTGTCTGAAGAAGGGGAAATAAGTAATGTCAGAGGATGTGGCTCTCCTGCAGGGGCACGAGGGGTCAGGTTGATCTCGGTCCGCAGCCTCACCATTGCATCGATACTGGAGATTGGACCATATGATGTTTTCTTGGGAGAAGCAGAATACACCGAGACGCCCCCCTCGCATGGATGTGTCAATGATCACCCCAGAATCCGCCACTAGCTGGGGTCCCTCATAGAGTTTCACCCTGTCCAGGATAGGAGTGTCTGTTGGTGCTAGGGTGCCAGTGGGCACTGTGCCACCATGCTGTGGGGGGGGGGGCTGCTCTTCTCCAGCCCCCCTTGAGCTCACCAGGCCTGAGAGAGAAGGGAGGAAGGAAAGGGGAGGGAAGGGGGGTGCTTTTCTCAGGCCTGGGGCCCCTAGCTCTTTGTCCGGCCCCTTTTGCATCTCAAAGCACCAGCCACATTCCAAGCGAGGATTGGGTTGCCATGACGATGAGCACAATGGGCTGGGGGGTGAAGTCACCCGCTTCCCAGGCTCTAGTCCACCCCCTTTTATCCCCTGTCCTGGCACCCCACAGCCCCAGGCACCTTAAAGGGGAACCAACCCAGGTTGCTGGACTCTGGGCTCTTGGCCATGGAAAGTCCAGCCTCTTAGCAGGCCCATTTCTCCTCCCTTCCTGGTCATCCGCACTAACTAGGGGCACTTGTTGGAGGGAAATGCAAAGTTGTGGACAAAGTGCTGAAGAGAGAGGCCTGTGAAGTCTGGGCCTTGGTTTGCTCTTCTGTAAATGATGATCCCTTCCAGGTCAGACACTTTGATGAGGCAGGTTCTGGGCTGTACCAATTAAGAGGCCAATGTGATGCACCCCTCCACAGATTGGCCTGCAGCTGGGAGGCTCCCGGGAACTGTAAAGGGCATTTAGGCCAATGCAGGAAGGAGGAGTGACTCGACCAACATTGCCTACAGGTTTTCCTCTCTGTGGTGAGAAGGGAGGTGGAGAGAAGGGGCCACGGTCCCCACCCACAGCACCAGGGAACTGAGTAGAGAGGAGGTCACTGGTGAGTCCCAGCTAAAGGGAAAGGAAAGACCCAGCCTGGGTCCCTCAGGTGGGCTCAGCCCCACTCCTCACCGAATGTAGCCAACTTGAGGCCGGTGCAGCAGCTGCCAGCGATAGGAGGTCTTATCACGCCAGCCCACGTTTCTTGGGTCAGTCCACAGCAGTCGTACCTGATCAGGAGTGTGGCCGGTATGCCACAGGGCATTTCGGAGGTGCTCACCTGGGCCAGACACTGATGTCACTGCCTGGGGAGCATTGGCAAAGACAATGGGTCAACCACAGGACCAGAGTGAGGTTGGTAAGAGAGACAACAGGTTGGTAAGTGCAGGTGGGAAAGGGAGTCATGGGGGTCAGGAGAATGCTCTGGTGCCCTGGAGAGCTGACCTCCAAGCCACATGTCTGGGTGAGAGGGTTCCCAGTCAGGCAGTGGGGTTGGGGGAGCCCTGGGGCTTGGGGGACAGAGCTTTGGAAAAGAGTCCTGGGTTGGGGAATCTGGGTAGCTGGGGGACCTTAAGCTGTAGCCCGGGCTGGGCAACAGCCCGGAAGGGTGTGGCCTGCCAGTAGGTCTGCTCCGTCTGCTTCCACATGACCACGTAGAAGCGGCCACTGTCCTGATAACTGAAGAGAAAGCCTGCGTAGTCATCATCAGTCACTGTGTTCACATGGAAGGTGCCTTCGAAGTCCACACCATTGAAGGCTGTGTATCCTGGGGTAAGGGTTGGGAAAAGGTCAGGGGCAGCAAAGCTACTGGTGGCCCATTGTGGGATCTGCTACATGTGTGGCCAGCTTGGCCCGCTGCCTTCTCTCTCACCCCTTTGCCCACCCTCCCTGTCCAGTTCCTACCCCACCCTCTGTAGGATTCCTCTGTTTGAAAATTATTGAAATTGCTGAACTGGGTGTCCCTTACATACCAACTGCCAGGCCAGGGTCACTGTTCATGGTCTGAACGATTTCCATGCCCTAGGGTTGTATGGTAAAGAAAAAAGCCATGATCCGGATGCTTTACCCGACTTAGGCCCCACCTGGTAATCTAGTCTAATAGCACCTGCCCAGCCCACTGCCCTGAGTACCTGGTTGAGCACGACCCAGTTTGGGTCAATCTGAGCATCACCCTCTGGATCCAGGACGACGGTCTGATAGGCCCGAAAATCCGTGAGGGTCACCTCGGCACTTTCGGGACACACATCCAGGGGGTCAACCACAGCATCATTGTCAAAGTCATCCTCACACACATCACCAACGCCATTGCCTGGACAGAGTGAGGCTAGGTGCTCAGGAAGGCCCTAGTCACTGCCCGTAGCCAACAGTACCACCTCTTGGGCCTTGCATTCCTGGCCTCTTTCCCTGCCTTGCCCTTCCTGACTCCCCAGCAGGACCTGCTGCCTCCCCCTGAGCAAAGCCCACAGTAGTCCAACCCTATCTGGGCCCCAGAGTTACCATCTGAGTCCTTCTGATTGGGATTGGGTACCAGGCGACAGTTATCAGGACCAGGAGGCACATAATCTGGAATGCCATCATTGTCATCGTCCCCATCACACTCATCTCCAAGTCCATCATTGTCTGAGTCCAGCTGGGAGCTGTTTGGCAGCTGTGGGCAGTTGTCCTTGGTGTCCTGATGCCCATCCCCATCGCTGCTCAGAAGAACAGGCACCAAATAAAGGCTCCAAAGGTACTCCCGGTCCTTCCCCTCTCTTTTGCTTCGCAGTCTCTCTGGAGTCTACCCTCCAGCCAGCCAGACCCCTTGCAGTCAGTCAGATGAGGTGAAGGTCCAGCAGTAGGAATGGAGGATAGACTATGAGCATGACTTCCTGCTCAATAGTATAGAGAATTAAGGCTAAATCGTAGATGGACTTGAGAATATACTAGAGAAAAGTAAAATATCCCTTGTAAGACCTTGCATGTCTTGGCCAAGAGCCTACCTGTCTTCATTGGTGTCACAGACATCCCCCACCAGGTCGCTGTCTGCATCTGTCTGAGAGAGAGGGACCTGTTCTCACCATCTCCTCTTGACAACTCTGAAGAGGGTGACCCGACCACTTCCCATCCAAAGGGTTGGAGCATCATGCACCAGTCCCCTCACCCCTCACCATTCCCCTGTACCTGGGTAGGATTGCTCATTTCAGGACAGCTGTCACAAGCATCTCCCACCCCATCCTCATCTCTGTCTGTCTGTAGTGGGTTAGGGACTTTAGGACAATTGTCCAATCCATTGGGGATGCCTAGAAGACATGTAGGTAGCACCAGGTTGTCATTAGAACATGCCAGGTTGGGCACGGTGGCTCACGCCTATAATCCTAGCACTCTGGGAGGCCAAGGCGGGCGGATTTTTTGAGCTCAGAAGTTCAAGACCAGCCTGAGCAAGAGCGAGACCCTGTCTCTACTAAAAATAGAAAGAAATTAGCTGGAAAACTAAAAATATATATATATAAATATTAGCTGGGCATGGTGGCACATGCCTGTAGTCCCAGCTACTTGGGAGGCTGAGGCAGGAGGATCACTTGAGCCCAGGAGTTTGAGGTTGCTGTGAGCTAGGCTGATGCCACAGCCCTCTAGCCTGGGCAACCGAGTGAGACTCTGTCTCAAAAAAGAAAAAAAAAAAAAAGAACATGTCACACTCACTTTTCTAGGTTGCTGAAAGCCCTGAGCTTTGTCTCCTCACCCAGAGGACAAACTGGTCAGGAAATCTGCCTGTTCCTTGTCTCACCCTCTAACCCACACCCTGCCTAACCCTACACTACACCCTGTCTCACATTCCCATTGACATCTACTGCAGGTAATCTCTCCTGGCCCAGGCCAGCTTCCTCAAGCATACCTCCCAATTCTCCTAGACTCCTAGCCTCCCTGCTCCATCCCCACCTGTAACCAAATGCTTACAGGTCCCCCGGCCACCCCCTGAGCCCCAGGCCTGCACCATCCCCATCCACGTCGTTGTCACAGGCATCTCCTTCCCCATTGCCATCTGTGTCCTTCTGGTCATTGTTAGGAACGTTGGGGCAGTTGTCACAGGCATCACCAAATGAATCTGTGTCTGAGTTCTGCTGGTCCTTGTTGGGGAACAGCCGGCAGTTGTCCTGGGCAAAAGGGTGGGAGAGGAAGGGTCAGGTCTGCCCCAAACCACTGGCCATCCTGCACCACCTTGTCCCTGTATCCTTGCCTAAGATCACCACCCCTGTGACAGTCCACCTGCTTGCCACAGTCCCACCCACCCAACTTCCATGTAGTCCACCTTGTCCAGGGCACCAGGTTTATGCCTCCCTAATTTGGAGTACGGGGCCCTTCCTAGAGAGCTCCCAGGGTCCAGGGAGAGGCAGGATTGTGGGATGAGGTAAAGGACACAGAGAACAGGAGAGCAGAGGAGCTGCAAGAGGCTGGACAGTCACCTCAACATTCTTGATCCCGTCCCCATCAGCATCATCATCACACTGGTCTCCAACACCATCATTATCAGCATCTTCTTGCCCAGAGTTGGGTGTTAAAAGGCAGTTGTCCTAAAGTTCAGGGGAAGAGGATGGATGAGTTCTGGTCTGACACAGCCTGGGGCTCCCCACCATGCTTACTCACCCACCTGCCCCCTGCACCTGCTTGCAGTGTTTGTTGTTGTCCATGCAGGGCAGTGCCTGGTCTGGGTAGCCATCGATGTCTGTGTCAGGCCCGCACACGTTCCCGTTCCCTGCCCAGCCCACGTTACACTGGGGCAACACAAAGGGAAGGAGTTAGCAGTTCGGGCTGCCTCCCCTACCCCTCTGTCTTCCCTGCTCCAGGTTCTATTCTCCCCACCAACCAGTTCCTGGGCCCAGGCCCACCTCCCTTTCCCATGAAAGCCCCCAGCCCAGGCCCTGAACATAGTCCCGCCCCTTTCCCCAGATTCTCCCTTTCCAAACCCAGGCCCAGTTCACCTGGCAGGACACTGCACCATTGCGCTCAAAGAGACAGTGAGCGTGGACATGGCAGGGGCTGTGGGCTGGGCTGTGGCAGGTCCGGGCTGGGAGGCAGCCCTGGCTCTGGTTGCCCAGGAAACCCAGGCGGCAGGGACCACACTTGAAAGAGCCCTAAGAGTGGGGAAGTGGTGTCTTAGGAAGGACGGTGAGCCCACCAAGCGCCCAGGCCCAGCACCACCCCACCTGAGGGGTAGAGCTCACAGCTATGCCAGGTGTATCAGTATCTCCTTTAGGTTCTCATGACAACATTTCAAGATAGATAATAACCCCATTTTTCAAATGAGGAAGCTGAGGCTCAGAAAGGTTAAATAGGCCGGGAGCGGTGGCTCACGCCTGTAGCACTCTGGGAGGCCGAGGAGAGCGGATCGTTTGAGCTCAGGAGTTCGAGACTAGCCTGAGCAAGAGCGAGACCCTGTCTCTACTAAAAATAGAAAGAAATTGGCCAAACAACTAAAAATAGAAAAAATTAGCCAGCCATGGTGTCACATGCCTATAGTCCCAGCTACCTGGGAGGCTGAGGCAGGAGGATGGCTTGAGCCCAGGAGTTTGAGGTTGCTGTGAGCTAGGCTGACGCCACGGCACTCTAGCCCGGGCAACAGAGCTAGACTCTGTCTCAAAAAAAAAAAAAAAAGTTAAATAACTTGCTAAGATCACAGCTAGTAAGAGGCAGAAACCAGGATTCCAAATCAGGCCCATGTGAACAGCTACTCTGTGTAGTGCCCTAGGGAAGGAGGAAGGGCAGCAGGAAATTGAAGCGGGGGATACACATTCCGCCACCCCAGGCACACTCAGGGTATTCAGCTCACCACGGTGTTGGTGCAGATGGAGTTTGGGTCACAGCCACCGTTGTTACCATCGTTGCATTCATCGATGTCATTGCAGACCTGAAGGGGCAGACTTTGGGTGGAACCAGACCTATGGTGGGTCTCCTCAGATACAGGAGAGGGCACTGGTGTGGCCTTATCTGTGAACATTGATATTAAGCCCAGACCCAAAGCCGATGCAAAATCAGCCTCATCCCATTTATTACAGGATCCCACGTCCAACCCCAGAGCCCCTGGCCTTCACACAGCCAAGATCCCTGTCCACACACACCACCCAACCTGACCTGTTTGCTGGCCCGGGCATAGTCGATGCCCACACCAGACACTTGTGTGCCCTTGTACCCTCGAGGACAGGCCTCACAGTGGAAGCCAGGCATAGTGTTGATGCAGCTGGAGCCCGGGAAACAGGGGTCAGCATGAGCACACTGGGGACCAGATGAGAAAGCAGAGGTCAGCCTCCAACTTCTGAGAAACTCAGGCCCCTGCCTGTGATCCCAGAATCATTCTCCCCACCCAGCCGCACACCCAGCCTCCCTCTGTGTTCCCCTGCTGCCTCCCCATACCCCCAGCAAATGTCTCAAACTTGCCCTGCGACTGCCCCAGCTCCTTCCCTGTGTGGCTTCAGTCTTTGCCCCAGGCCTTCTCTCTCCTTTGCCTTTTCTGGTCACTGACCTATCCTAAACTCCAGGTTCCGCTCCAGACCAACATTCATCCCGCCCTCTTGGGCCCCCCCTGACACCCTCACCCCAGCTTCCTGCCCTCTCCCACCTCATTGATGTCACTGCAGTGGGTGCCATTGCCCTGCAGGCCTGGCGGGCAGGGCCCACAGCGGTAGCCTGGGTACTCGTACACTTCCATGCAGTCCACGCCTCGGAAGCAGGGGTTGGGGCTGCAGTGGGAACGCTGCTCGTGGAAGCCTGGGGGGTGGGCACAGTCAGAGCCACCCACAGGTCACCATTCAAACCACGGGAAGGGGAAGCCATGGGGCGGGGAGCCCGGTGCTGCCATCTGGAGCCCTCCCCTGCTCTCCCACTCACCGCACACCTGACACTCCATGATGGTGTTTCGGATCAGGGACATTTCCTTCACCTGTAGAAGGATGGGGAAGAGTCAGCTCTTGGCATGTGCCACCCCGCCCCAGGATCAGTACCACCCTTTACCGCCCACCCAAACCTGGTCTCGGATATCATCCCGCAGCTCCACCAGGATCTGGTTGAAGAGAGTGAGTTGGGTAACCAGTGCCTTGGTCTGCTCTCCTGTCAGGGTCCAGGGCAGGAAGAGGCTCAGAACTGGGGTGCCAGCCCTGGCCCCTCCTTGGGTAGTAAGCCAGCTCCTGCCACCGCTGCCTACCCCCCTACCTTTAAACCCACCCCATTCCTGACTGAAGAGGACTTAGTTTCGGGCAGCTGCCAAAGCCTGGGGCCTCCTCCCCGCTCTTGCCCCCTCGCTTCATGGCGGCCAACTCACCTAGAATGGAGTGCAGCGCATTGGTCACTAGAGAGGAGAAGAAAACATAGTCAGGGGTGTTGGGTGGAGATATAAAGAGCAGCCTGGCTGGCAAGGAGAAGGAAGGAAGACAGGGACAGCGGGCCGGATCCTCAGAATCCCGATGGGGTATTGGCTGGTGGGAAGGCAGAGCTGGCAGGCAAACAGCACCAGCACTTTCCGTGGGGTGAGGGACCCTTTAAGGGAGTTGCCTCAAAGGAAGTCAAAATCCAAATCCTCCTGGTTCCCAGGCATGGCAGTAGCAGAAGACATCCAAGTGAGAGGTGACCCCACAGCAGGGCAAGGGCCCCAGTACAGTCCATACTGTGCCTCCCTCCCAAGCTTCCGCATCAAGAGCGCTTTCTTTGAACTATCTGGGAGAAGTGCGTGTTTTATTTAGGTAGGAGCCTCTGAACATCCCTGTCAGAGAGACCAGGCACATGGGCAATGGCAGTGCTCAGAGACACTGCTGCTCAGCAACAGCTGCCAATGGGAGCTAAAAAAGACCCGAGACCAATATCTCGTTTAGCCAAGAACAAGCAATTAACTTCCTCCCCACTGTCCCCCAGAGTTCCTCAGAGTTACATTCCTCTCTTGGATCGTTTTATTTTTCCAGACACCCTGGTAGGCAGGATGACCTGAATGGGGAAATTTTTCTGACCCACACCTGGCTATATTGGAGATCACAGAGGCAAGAAGTGAAAAATTTGGGGTAACGGGGTCAGACACCCCAGGAATAGGCAAACCAAAGGAATAGTTGTTAAGGGGGTGGGAGGTCAAGAGGACAGGAGTCACCAAAGACCATAGGACCTGTGGTCCAGTGTCAGCAAACAGAAGTCTCTGCATTACCTGCACTGTGAATAGACTCGTCCCCTTGGAATGGACACTCGCTCAGGGCTCCTACCCGGGCCATGGACCCACCCAGAATAATTTTCATAGATTCCACAAAGCCCTGGGGGGACAGCAGCAGAGTAAGTGGGAGGATCTGCCACCTCCTCCCCCAACTGGTGCAAACTCTGTTTCCACAGAAACTCGAGGGTCCTCCCTGCTCACCTGCATCCTCAAGTAAGCCTTCTGTCCAGTCCTAATCTCCAGCCCATCGACCTCTGCTGGAGGAATGGGGGCCAATGCTGGAAGGCCAGTATGTTGGTCTCCCAACTTGCAGTCCACATAGAGCTGCAGCGCAGGGCTGGGTCGGGACGGGCCTCGGAGTCGCAGGAGAGCCGTGTGTGTGCGCCCATCAGCCAGGCCTGCTTGCTGTAGGTTCACGGCGTGGACTTTGCCATCCTCCCGCTGGTACCGCACCAGTACTGTCCAGAAGGGGAGGTCAGTACGGGTACCGTCCCCCATCCCATCTCCCAGTTGAGCCTTGGATCAACTCTTCTGGATACCACATCTCTAGGGCTACCATCCCTAATTCAGCTATGTATCTCTCAACACCTCGTACATAATAGGTACGCAATAATTGTTTTTCAAATTGGTTTAGAAACTAAGATGTTTGTAGTCTCCAGATTGCTCTATCCCTAGGGTGGCAGCTAGTTCTGTACCCACTGAACTGCCCCAGGGATCTGAAGGACCTCTTCTATATCACTGCTGGGGCACAGAGACATGCTTCACCCTCCCTTCAGGCATCCCCAAGTATAACCTCCCATTCCTATAAATATGAGACACCCCCCCCATTGTTTGGATACCTGGCCTCTTGAAGCACCCCCTAAGCATCCCATACCACATCCCCCCGATGCCTAGGCACAGTCTGATAAGACCACAGTCTCCAGTGGAGGTCGAGGAGAATTGGGAAGCACTTGGGAGGCACTTGGGAGGGGGAGAAGGGAGAGTGCTCAAGGTCACTGTTGCAGGAAATGAGATGCCCACCAGTCACCTTTATTGATCTTGCCCACAACAGAGGCCTCCAGCCATCGTGTGTTGTCTTGGCGAGAGTAGAGGCCAAAGAGGACACCACCCTGCTTGGGGGGCAGGCGGAAGGTGGACAAGAGGTAGATGTCCCCAGCAGTGAGCAGGGCTGTCCGGATCTTCTCTGCCACAGCTACCATCTGCCGGGACTCGCCCACAGTCAGCAGGTCAATTACTGGCCAGGCAGGAGTTATCAAGATATCAGAGAAAGGGACCAAATGCGAAGGCCTGCCCTCTCCCCTGAGCCCTCAGGGGTGGGGCACGCCTCATCACCCCCAACCCCCACCACCAGGCAGCATTAGTCACATTCTCAAAACTCAACCCTCTTTGCTCTCAGAGGACAGAGGCATTGTACCTTCCTTTCCCTCATTTTTTTCTGGCTACCACCTCTGGAAACCTGCAGGCCTGAAGCTCACTTGGAAATACAGAAACAGCACTCCGCAAACTTGAGATGCCCCCACCAGGTGGCGCAAGGGAGATGCTGTGCTGATCTCAGGCAGGAGTGGCACCTGGTGCCCACAGCCCAGAAATGGGAGGCAGCTTCTCTTTCCACTGCTGGATTTGTTTTATCCCACACCCCAGTGGCCCTCTCCTCCCGTCCTGGGGTCTCAGCACACCCACTCTGAATACGAACAGCTGTCCACTGAAGCCTCTGACCCTCCCACCATCTGGGCTGTCTCCCACGGGAATGCAGGACCCAGCTCCTCTGTCTCCTGTGTCCTGGCCAATCTGTGGTTTCCCCTCTAGCCAGTGAAGAATCTGTGCCTGTGTCATCTGCTCCAGCTACCTCTCCCACACCCATGGGCCCATCCCACCACCAGACCTCCAGGAGAGCCCAGACCTCTTGTTCCCCACCCCTACCCTGTCCTTAGGCAGCAGGGCTGGGGAGGGAGAGGAGCTCAGGGACCCCCGCAGTACATCCACCTCAGGCCGCTCTCCCAGACCCTGGGGTGCCTACAGATGCCCAGACCCCAACCCAGCCAGGCAGCCTTAGCATCCAGTTCCTGAGTCCTCTGCCCTGGCTCATGTCTGACTCTGGCCAGTTCCCATTCACCCACCACTCTCTGGTGCCCACTCCTCCCCACCAGCCCATAATTTCACCAACTCTAGGCACTGTAACTCTTTCCTCCGACTCAATTTCAAGACTCTTTCCCTCTCCCCTTGCCCACATGTTCCCTGCTACCTGGGCTGAGGGAAAATGGGGAGGAGGCAGAGAGGGGTCTATGAGGATGGAGACAGGCTTACCCTGCAGGTCCTGACTGGCAGATGCGAAACAGCAAAGAAGGAGAAGAGCCAGGGCCCCCCGAAGTTCCTGCGTCTCCATGCCGCTCAGCCGGCTCACTACCCCTGGCAGGCAGGCGGCTGGGAGGGGAAAAGGCTAGGCGGAGAGAGCAGGAGCGGGGGGCGGAGGGACCGCGGGGGGAGTCGGAGGGGGGGCCAGCAGGCGGGTGAGGGGGGGCTGAAACAAAGAGCTGCCAATCACCCTGGAGGCATCACCAACTCTGGGAACCAGGAGCACTGGGAAAGAGAGTCCCGGAGGCCTCCCTGCCTCCTACCCCTCCCCAATGGTCCTCTCCCCCGTGCCTCCCTCGCCCCTGTCATCCCATTGTTGGGGGTCTCAACACAGCACTACCGAATGCTACTGTTTTCTGGAAGCCATAGTTGGGGAAGGCAGGAAACCTTGGCAGGGGTTAGTGCCAGACAAGGGGCATTATTCCATAGCTGGCAGGAAACGATGCCAAGGGAGTGGCCAAAACTAGATTGCTATAATGCCCAGGGATGCCCACATGGCATGAAGTTTGCTGCTCTGGCGGAGCAAGTGCTCTTTATTAGGGTGAGGGTCCCCTAACATGTGCATGTTCCTCCATTTTCCCCCATTCCTAGGAAAACTTGGGAGTCTGGAAGCGTCCGACGGGGACTGGAGAGAGAGTCTAAAACAGTGGTCAGTGAGGTCGCAGTGAAGAAATCGGGAAAGAGGAAAGGGACACCAGGGACAAGAGTAGACCAGGGGACAGGCCAGGAGCCAAGGACCAGATTGCGGAGCACTGCGGATACTAGCGGACCGGCCATGACCCGGATGAAGCGGAGGGGCGCCTGAGTTCCCGTTACCTAGGGAACAGCCGGCGAGCCCCACCTCCCCTCCCCCCACCCAGGCCCCAGCCCGGCCTCGGCTCCGGCCGCCGCCACCGCCCCTGTTTTGTTTCCATGGCGACAGGCGGCGCAGGGCCCGCTCCAAACATAACGCGCTGTGGAAAACATGCAGCTCGGGGGACCCCCCCGCCGCGGTCCCCGATCGGGGCCGAGCCCCGAGGGGCCCCGGAGCAGTCCACGCCACGTGCAGTTTGGCAATAGTCCCCAGAGCCAGCCCAGGAGCCCAAGATCCCCCTCTCTTGGACCCGCTGCGCCTTCGGGGGTTCGGGGCTCCACTCGGCCAAGGCGCCGTGACTCTCCGAGGCGCGCCTGGCCAGCAGCCCTCTTCCGCTGCGGGGGCCGCCTCTGGATGGGCCGGCGGCCGCCTTCCCCCGAACCTTGCTGCCCCGCCCCCCGCCGTCCCGCTGCCTCTCCAGACGCGAGAAACCCCGCCTCCTCCGGGACCTCCCCAAGCCCCCCGCCCGGAGCGACCAGAGGGGCGGTGGCCGGGGGCGGGTCCGCTAGGGGGAGGGCAGAAATGCACTGGGAGGTGCTTCCGGGACAGAGGGCGGGCAAGATGGCGGCGCCCATGGAGCTGTTCTGCTGGTCAGGGGGCTGGGGGCTGCCGTCAGTGGACTTGGACAGCCTGGCCGTGCTGGTGAGGGATGGCGCCGGCGCCTTCTGCTGCGCCCTGGAGGACTGGGGAGGGGGCCGAACTGGCCGAGCATCCGAACTTTGCCAGGGCTCCTCAGCACGGGCGCAGTGGGGGAAACTGAGGCAATCAAAGAGTGTGCGTGGCTGATATGGGCTCAGTGCCCCAAGCCGTAGTTTCTTAAGCTTCGTGCAGCAATGGAAAGAGGCCTGGTCGAGGGTTCAGCAGATGGGTTCTAGTCCTTATCCATCCATTTACCAGTTGTATGACCTTGGGCGATCCCTTCTCCTTCCCGGGTGCTGTTTCTTCACTCGGGGGGTTTACTAGGCTGTACTATCTAAGACATCTCCTCCGGCTTAGCATTTCTGCCTTCTCAGCCCCCTATCCTCCTCCTCGCTGAACAGCATTACTGAGCCTACTGTTTGTTGGAACAAATGGCCCATAGCCAGGCTCTGTAGAAAGTCTTGGAATCGGACAGACTTAGTTCACTTCATTCATTCACTCACTCCTTCATTCAAAAAGCATGCATTAAGCTTCTTCCAAATACCAAATATCGCCTTGCAAAGATGAAAAAGACTTGGGCCCTCCCTTCAAGTTGTTAACAAAAAGCCAGACATGTAAGCAAATAAATGTAATAAAATGTTCAGGTTTAAGATATAAGTAGGAACAGACCACAGAAACTGCCAAAGAAGGCATGGTCAGTGCTTCCAAGGATACAGGTTAGGATAAGCTTCTAAGGATAGGTGTTCACCAGGTAGATGGCAGGAGAGGAAATAGAGGAAAGGATTTTCCTGGCTGACTTGAATTCATGGCCATGTCCATAATCTCTCAGCCCTGTGTTGTCCATTTGTAAAATAGGAATGGTAATGTCTGCTTCTTTTTTTGGTACTAAGGTTCTAAGCATAGGGCCTGGCACATAAGATATTCAATAAATATTATTTCTCTTTTTGATTCCCCTGTGGGGGCCATGGCCCTGCCCCCTCTGCCTTCTGCCATCCTTGCCTGCAGACCTATGCCAGATTTACTGGTGCTCCACTCAAAGTGCACAAGATCACCAACCCCTGGCGGAGCCCTTCAGGTACCCAGCATCCGGGGGGGTGAGGAAGGGTGTGCACAAAGGGAGGAACAAGAGAGAGGTGGGAATGCGTTGCACATATGTGTGGATAGGCAGCCAAGTGTCTGGTGGGCATACTTCTCTCTCAATGTCAGGAACTCTGCCTGCCCTTCAGACCAGTCATGGAGAGGTCATCTCGGTACCACACAAGATCATCACCCACCTTCGAAAAGAGGTAAGTGGCTTGGATGCGGGGGCTGCCAGTGAGAGAAGTTCAGTCAGTTCAGTGCAACACATATTTATTGAGCACCAGACATATGCCAAGCTAGACGCAGGTGACCCAGAACACCAAGGAGCACACAGTCTGATGGGGGAGACACACAGGATGTCACTGTATTACAGTAAAACAGTAGGCCAGAGATTAAGCTTAGGGCACTGTGGGGACAACCAGAGGCACAGTACTTTCTACCTGCTGGGCAGGGAGAGGGGCATAGGCTGATGACAAATGGAAGAGAAAGGAGAGTGAAGACAGCAGTTGGCTCTGATAAGGACTTCAAGGGTGGGACTGGAGAGGGACTTATAAGGGCCACTTCCCTGTTTTCAGGGAGTAGGGCTGGACGTGGGCTCAGGATGGACAAGGCTTAGAGCCAGGCCAGGTAAGTTGAAAGAGCATTACAATAGGAGTGGGGAGGTCTAGGCTATGCTCTTCACTCTGTCATTGACTGTGCAGTCTTGGGTAAGCTACTTAACCTATCAGAGCTGTGCACTCCTTATTTATAAAACTAAGGGCTTAGCCAGCAAGCTTTCCACGGGTTCTTCTGTCATTCACAGTCTGGTTCCAGGAGAGAACACATGGTCAGAAATGGGATCCTCTTCCTTATTCCTACTTTCCCAAAGGTTAGGGAGCTGGGGAATGAATGAATATAGGCTTGAGAGGCCTGGAGAGAGGGGATCCAGATAAAAGCCAAAGTTCCTGGCAGGCCCTGGGCTACTATCCTGGTTCCTTATGGATGAACAGAGCTTTTCCAATTTCCAGCGTATTCTCCTAAATTATTTCCTAACAGCCACATTAAAAGAAAGAGATCCTTACCCCCATTCCACAGGGGAGAAATGAGGCTCCAAGAGATGTAAGGACCGTGCTCAAGAGGTTATTTGGGGACAAAGCTTACTCAGGATGTGGAGGGTGATGCTGAGGAGCAGAGACTGGAGACTGGGAAGGTGGGGCAGACTGAGACCTGGGGGTATAAGTGGAATGTGTATGTGGTGGTGGCGCCTGGGCCATGGAATGAAGTGGAAGAAACAGCCAAGAGCTGGGCATTCAGGGAACAAGCTGGGAGGCCCTGGGCATGGGTTCACTGGGTCCGGGGAGGGTGAGGATGGCATCGCCTAGTTCCTGAGGCGTGGAATGAGGCCCAACCTGCATCTGAGCTCCACTCTGCTAGCTTTGTGGTGTCTGGATCGAGAAAGTTACTGTTAGAAAGTTGCCGTCAGCAGGCATGCTGCCAGCTTTCCGTGGAAACTCTGGGAGCTACTCCTAGTTTGTGGCCGGGCCTTCCTTCCTCCCCCCAGTGGGCACAGGACCTTGACGGCCAATGGGCTCCAAGGCCCAGGCTTTCTGCCAACAGCAACAGGCTACTGGCTGGGCCGAGGCAAGGGGGCCTCAGGAGGAAAAGCTCCTTGCTGTACCTCCACTACACTCAGAGGCCAGTGATGGGGGTAGCAGACAGGATTCCTCCCTCCCTGGCAAAGTGCCCCTGCAGTCCCCCAGTGTCCCCCTCACGGATATTTCCTCCACAGAAGTACAATGCCGATTATGATCTGTCAGCCCGGCAAGGGGCAGACACCCTGGCCTTCATGTCTCTGCTGGAGGAGAAGCTGCTCCCAGTGCTGGTGAGTGTGCCAGGCCTGCCAGCATTCACGGCCACAGAGCAGTGTGGGGGTCAGAAGCCCACCCTGAATCAGGCAGGTGCACTGGCTTAGCCTGCCTCTTCCTTCCCACCTACCCAATCCAGATACATACTTTTTGGATAGATGCCAAGAACTACGTGGAAGTGACCCGAAAGTGGTATGCAGAGGCCATGCCCTTTCCCCTCAACTTCTTCCTGCCCGGCCGTATGCAGCGGCAGTACGTGGAACGGCTGCAGCTGCTGTGTGGGGAGCACAGGCCTGAGGACGAGGAAGAGCTGGAGAAGGAGGTAGCTCTGGGACAGGGGGCTGTTGTACAAAGATGAGCCCCAAGGACGATGGCCAGGAATGGGAGTGCCTAGGAGGGGAGGTGGCACTGTTCCCGCAGCTGCAAGCCTACCTGTGTCCTCCCTACAGCTGTACCGAGAGGCTCGGGAGTGCCTGACCCTTCTCTCTCAGCGCCTGGGCTCTCAGAAGTTCTTCTTTGGAGATGCGTGAGTCTCACTCCGGTGGGGGGAGTGGGTAGCTTGGAAGAAGATACAGGTTCAGATGTAGCCACTGGGGCTGGGGCTGGGGTGGGCACAGGCTCTGGACATGAGGTCCTCAGGATAGACACTGGCTCTGGTGACAGTGGGGCTGTGTGTGTGGGGCCAGAGTCTCCTCAGAGGTACAAGAGGGTAGGGTGGGAGGGCAGCCAGGCACAGGAGGGGCCTGCAGGGCTGTGGGACACTCAATGTGCCCTTTATGCAGCCCTGGGATAGAGCCCCATTCAGGTCTAGGCTGGCGCCACCTGGGGAACTCTCTCCATACCAGGTCCAGAACTGTGTGTCCTGTCCTTCCCTGGTGGCCGCCTGCTGCCCAGAGCCCACTCCCAAGGCTGTCTCTTCCTCCAGCTCTAGCTTCCCCACTCTGCCTCAGTTGTCCTCCTCCATCCCACCCTTCTCTCTCTGTCCCAGCCCTGCCTCCCTGGATGCCTTTGTCTTTAGCTACTTGGTCCTGCTGCTGCAGGCAAAGCTGCCCAGCGGGAAGCTGCAGGCCCACCTGCGGGGGCTGCACAACCTCTGTGCCTACTGCACCCACATCCTCAGCCTCTACTTCCCCTGGGATGGAGGTAAGGCACAAATGGGCGGGGACGGCCCTGGGGAGAGTGGGCAGGGATCCAGGAACTAGCCCCCTGCCCACCTGCCTTCCTTGTCCCTCAGCTGAGGTGCCACCCCCACGCCAGACACCAGCAGGCCCAGAGACTGAGGAGGAGCCATACCGGCGCCGGAACCAGATCCTCTCTGTGCTGGCGGGGCTGGCAGCCATGGTGGGCTACGCCCTGCTCAGTGGCATTGTCTCTATCCAGCGGGCAACGCCAGCCCGGGCCCCAGGTACCCAGGCCCTGGGCATGGCTGAGGAGGATGAAGAGGAATGAATTGTCCACATGCTCCCAGGACTGGTTTTTTTCTACTCTCATGCATTCCAGAGGCCCCTGTGCCTCCCCATTGTTGGTACAGCCGGAAATGGGGTGCTACCCCTCAGAATAAAGCTGCTCACACAGACTGGAATCATATGTTCACTCCTTTAAGGGGCTGCCATTTTTCCTAGCTGGTGCCATGGGAGCCAGCTGGGTGCTTGAGCCTATCCAGGGGCTCTTGGCTTCTACACAGGCCCAGTTCTGCATCTCCAGGAAAGTCAAACAGCCCCAGTTTTGGGTCCAGCTTTCCTAGTCTCTTCCTTTCCTTAGCCCTCCTCCTCCCCATCTTGTGTTTGTACAGACAATGAGCTCACCCTGGGCTTGGGCCCAGTTTCCACAAGCAACCAGCACAGCACACGCTCACACAAGCATGGGGGCTGGGGGCACCGGGGCTTCCTGATCTTTCCCTAGGGGACTCCAGCCCCTGGCACCAACTCAAGGGGAGAGTGAGTCACCCAAACCACTGTCCCTGGGCTTACATCACTGCAAGCTCACCCTGGCTCTGCTGTGCCCTCTTTAACTACAGATAGCATCTTAGTTGACTCTGTCCCTTTAATGTCCATGCGGAGCCCTGGGCCTCCTCGAGTGTCTGCTGCATCACTGGCGACGCCACAGGTAGGTGTGAATGGAGTAGCCAGGTGAGATGGTCTCCAGGAAGCCCACGGCAGGATCCTTGATGGTAAGAGGCACGTCCTTAGAGGAGCTAGAGAGGGGAGAGGAGAAGCTGAGAGTGTGATCCTGCGAAGGCCCACCCCCCCGTCTTCAGCCCAGGTCCCTGCTGTTGCCCTTACCGGTTCAGCACGACCACAACTGCCACAGAGCCATCCGGATGTATCAGTGCCACTGTGTCCAGGTTGTTCTTCTCACTGGCAACCAGCCCCACTCTCTGGGAGCCCTCAGGAATGAACTTGCTGAATGTGGGGAATGGGCGTCATCAGGGACCCTGGCCCAGCCCTCCTGGCACTCAGGACATCTCCCATCAAACCCTCATCTAAGGAGTAACCCATCCTCCTGCCCCGTAACTCCTGCCAAAGCTCTGCCCTGAGTCTCCCGGCCTCGAGCCATGCTGCTGGGCACTGGCGCTGCCTTCCCACATTGCTGCCCCAGCGTCAGGCATTCAGGGGTTGTCTATGTCTCTGATGCCACCTAGTCACTTCCTGCCTAGGTGGCGCAAGAGAGGATGGGTGTGCCTCTCCCAGGTTTCCCACCCTAAACACATTCCTGCTCCTTCCTGGTATGGGGTGATGTAAGTCCCAATGCGGGAGATGAAGGGCCTGGTATTGAATGGGTGCCCACCCTCCACTCACCTGAAGTGGCCAAGGTGGTAGAACATGGGCTGTTTATAAAATGTGTCCTTGGTGATGTCCACAATGATGGGGCTATCAACAAAGTTGCGCACCCAGTTGGGTCCTCCCTCAGGGTTTAAGGCAAGGTTCCAATCTGTCCAGCCGACGACATGGTACAGGAGATTCTAGGGTAGGGACAAGGGCAGAGACAAAGGCTCAACACTGGAGGTCCCCAGAGAGTACAGGGAAGGGTTGCATGAGGGAGGGGGCTGTGGGCAGCTCAGCCCTCTGAGCCGGGCGTTCTGCCTCTTTAGTATCCAAGGAGGGGGATCACGAAGTTGGCGGCATCTCAAGGGAAACTGGGAAAGCTGAGGCCGGCGCAGCTGCCCGAGACCCAAGCATCTAGAAAAAGGGTGATGGGGTACGCAGGTCTGTGAAGAAAAAGCAAGATAGTGGGTCATGGTTTCCCAAAATTGCCTCAAAGGGCAAGTGGGCTGGGGAAAAGTTGGAGAGGAAGGCCTTCTGTCAGCCTTCAGTGAGACTAGGAAGGGTCTGAGGTCGTCTGCTTTGCCGCAGGGAGACTGGGTAGCTCACCGTGATGATGCTGTGGCTGTACTGCATCCCTCGGTCCCAGGAGCCGAGACGCACACTCTGCTCCCAGAACTTGGAGCCCACGCAGGCCTCTGAGGCAAAGAGCGTGGTGTTGGGGAACAGGCGGTGTGTCTCCCCCAGGGTGGCTTTTGCTGGAGCCAGAAAGTCCAGGTACCAATGCACAGCAATGCCATGAACATACTTAGCTGCCTCTGGGTCTGCCAGCACCTGCAAAGGGAAGGACCACTGGGGAAGGGGAGCCACTGACCCTGGGCCCTGCACAGAAGATTCTGGAAAAGGAACTAGGAACCCTGAGAAACAGGTGGTGGGAAGAATGCAACTAGAGGGGGTTAAAGCACCTACCACCGGAATCCATGGGGCCCTGGAAGTCCAAAGGAGGTGGTGCTCTAGGCATCAATAGTTGGGGCAGGGAAGACACTTTAAATTTGGGAGCCAGCCATTTGGATGCTGGATTTGGAGGTCACTGGGCCTTACCACCTGTGCCCAGCGGGGCAGCAGCAAACGTTGGTCATCCAGCATGAACACACGGACGTCGCGGTGAGTACTGTTGGCGAGGGCAGGGCCCAGGTCACGGGCAATGAAGTCTCGCTGATGTTCGGGGGTGAAGCCTAGGCATTGGAAGGGGTACCCACTAATCAGCCCTGCAGAAGGCTCATTTTCGGTTGTCACTGCCCAGAACTTTAACTTATGCTCAGCATAGGCATCCAGGAACCTGGCAGGAGAAAGGTCATGAGTTATCAGGCCAAGAAAGTAAACCAAGACCTTAGGGAATAGGAGGCCTGATGGAGGGGGAGAAACTGATGGGTCCACATCTGAAGGGTCCAGAAGGTAAAAAGGTGAGCTGGGGAGAGGCAGACCTGGAGGTGGAACCAGGTCAAGGGGTGGGACGTAGACCAGGTTATCCAAAGGGGAGGCTGGTCCAGACCCCGTGGCCTTGCTAATCTCTTACTTGACAAAGTAGTTGGCCCAGGTCTGGTGATAGATATCCCCTGGATGACCCTTGAGTGACCCCTTCCCATTCACTGCCCCATTGGTCTTGAGCCAAGTGGGTGATGTCCAGGGGCTGCCAATGAGTGAGATGGGGCGTTGCGACAACTTCAGAGCTCGATGAATCAGGGGTATCTAAAGACAAAGGTAGTGAAAAGAGAGACACCCAGAGTTGGAACATAGACAGACTGGCCGAACCAGTGCATCAGGTATAGCCATTAGCCCCCATCCTCCCACCCCCAGGACGAAACAGAGAGCAGGGGGTAGGTTCTGTGTTTCTGCCCCAGCCTGAAGGTTCTCAAGCCCCAGACATCAATGCTATCAGGGCCTGAGGCAGCCAGAATACCCACCTTGAGCTTGGTATCTTCCTCTGGGAGGCTGAAGTTGTGCAACTGGAAGTCATCAGGGGTGTCGTCATAGGTGTAGACGCGGATGGAGAAGTCACAGCTGGCCATGGGTATCCGTAAGATGTTATATTCAAGTCCTACGATAAAGAGTGACCAAGATATGGGAGTCAAGTCGATGGACTACGGGACTGACTTATCAATTGCCAGCTCTCAATAGTGTCTGAGTCAGGGCCAAAGGGAACTTGAGCTCCTGGCTTGGGGCCTGTGGAGGTCAGCACATGGGTTAAACACAGCCCTTCTGAGCCCAAGAGCCCCCCAAGCACTTAGCAGAAGACTGGCAGGGCAGTCTTACTTCACTGGGCATTAAGAGAGGAACAAAATGTCAGGGATGGGTGGAAGTCAGGGTCCATGGAAAGTATCAATTGCACTATGTCATCTTGTCCCCCTCCTCACCTTCTTCAGAGAAGTACGATTTAAGTAGCAAATTCTGGGCAGGAGGCGACAAGGCAAGGATGTTGAGAGCAGCAGCATCTGTCACGGCCCCTCCAAATCCCTTCACTTTCTGGAACTTCTCTTCTGGCCGCAGGGTCAGTAGGAGCCCTGAGGATACCCGCAGAGAATAAAGAGTGTCAGCGTACAGCAGAGAAACTCCATGGTGATCACTGGCATGATTTAGCTCCAGGAGGACCCAGCCAGGTTCAGGGGTGAGAGACGGAGTGGTCACCTGTGCCCGTGCGATTGGCCCCGATGGTCCCTGTACTCAGTTCCATCCGACGCCCACTGCGTGTACTCTCATAACGGCTGAAGGTGCCAGGAGCAGGAAAGGTCAGAGGGTCAAGAGAGTCACAGTATGTGGCATTGCAGACACAGACCACCGAGCTGTAGCCGAAGCTTTTAGGGATGCAGGGGCGGGCACCTGGGAGGGAGGGAGCACAGCACAGGCAAGGGCTGAATTAGGACACAGAGAACAGACACACTGCCTGGGAGACACTGGACACTGAAGGCTGGTCTCAACCACACGAAAGGGCTCATTGAGCACCTACTAAAAGTCTACCACCAGTGTACTAGAAGGCTACAAAGGACTACAAGGTGGAAGGGAGCCTCAGTACCACCTCCCCCCTCCTGATTCACTCACCTGATGCCCAGGACACTGCCTGAAGTAGAAGCAATCCTGCGAGGCTGGCAGCCATGGTGCCTACCCTACCCAGGTGCTTGGGACATTCCTGAGAACAGAATGAGGAGTGGCTGAAAGGCAAGCCCCTCTCCACCCCTCTGCTCTGCCTGGGTAGGGCTTGGCTGCATATGGGAGCCCATGGCCTCGTCTCCCACCTTTATTTGGGATGGGACAGGGCCCACAGGCACCTGGGCACCTCCCTGCAACCCCTCTGCTGGTGACAGCTCTGCCCACCCCAAACCAGGACTCTCCACACCCCTCTTCCCATCTGTTTCAACCTCAACCCCCCCTCCCTCCCTCCATTTGTGCCCTGCTCCAAGACAGTCTGCCAATCACTGAATTCCAGAGCCTGAATGGCCAGGATTCCAGGAGCAGTGTGACAAGGCTGATTAGGACCCCTGGCCTATTTACCTCTCTGGAAGGACTCGAAAATTTCTTCATCTCAGGGTCACCAGATGAAAAGACTGCAGGGGTTCCAGAGTGTCTGAGGGATAGAGGATCCACTAAATAAAAACAAGGATGCAAATACCTGCCGTAGCTATAGACAGCAGGTTAGTCCTGCGGGTTAATTCCGGCTTCATGACGTGTGGGTCATGTGATGACTATGGGAGCATCACATGATATAGGAAGTGAGGCAATTGCGTCCATATTTCTAAAGGGCAATTGGCTTCCTCCGGACGGTGGAGATTATACGCCCTGTGAAACTCTGAAAGGCATGCGTAATGACAACTTTAGGAAGAGCCTAGAACAGAGATTTGAGCAGGGAATTAGGTAGGGGCTCCTAAATCCCAGAGGATGGGAACCACAGCAGGCACCCTGCTTTCTTGAGAAAAATTTCCAAGTGATACTACTAAAAAGAGGTTCACTGTGCAAAATACTGAGGCCACCAAGATGTTTAAGATAGTCTTTGCCCTGTAGAGGCCCGTGAGGCATGGGAATCAGATGCTTACACAGATTATTTATGGATAAAGACAGAAATGGTAACACGTGTACATGGGGCGCTCCTCCGGACAAGGAGGGACGCTTCTGTGGGTGGGGAGTTATCAAGGAAGGCTTCCTGGAGAAGGTGGGGGTCATTATTAAATACTCAGTGAAGTGCAGCTAGGTGGGACCTGCACAGCGGGATGGCAGGACTGAAGAGGAGAGTGGTCAGCATTGCTCTTCTGTGGCCTCCCTTGTTTCATCATCAGATACAGATTGTGATATTAATAACTGGACAGGGAGGTTTGGAAAGTGTTGTACAAAGTTACATCCTCTTGAGAAGTTAGTTGTCCACGATGTTGCCTCATGAAGCACGTCAAAGGAGATTTAATGGGAGTGACACGCATAGTCAAGACCCAACTAACTCCAGCTCTCTGAGCCTACTTCTGCGCCTGTGCTTTGGGGGCAGTACCACACCCTCCCAGGGCCATTACTGCAGTGAGACGAGCACCGTGCCTGGCACTCAGTTGCTGCTGAACTGTCTTTTCTGTTCTTCAAATTATCTCAGAAAGATCCAGATACACCCCTGGCTAAATAGATCATTTCTTTGTCTAGGTTCCTACAGTACATAAGTATACCCTTAGTGAGACAGCAAGGTTCAAATCCCGACTCTACCATTTACTAGCTGTTTGACCTTCAGTAAATTTCTTAATAACACTAAGCCTCTGTGTCTCATCTATAAAAAGGGAGTGATAACTCCTACGTCAGAATTACCGTGAGGTTTCAGTGCGATAACGTGTGTCTAATACACTGCTTGGCACCAAATATTGCAACAAGTTAGGTCTGTGTTTATGGAGTTCCTTGAAGGAATGTCTTACTCATTCTAGGTAGCTTCGTATCCTTGTAAACAGCCTGGCACAGGGGTAGGTGCCAAATTGTTGAATTGAATTGAATTACTTGCTTCACCATGTCAGTATCCGCCCCTTGCAGACTTCCTGTTTTTCCAGGAAATGTCGCACTGGACTTGTCCTAGGTAGGGCAGGTGATATCTAGTACCTACTTCCCTCTGGTTTATTCATTCTACAAATATTTCTTGAGCACATTCTACATTTGCCTCTGCCTGCTGTGTTGGGTTTAAAGCCTCCCTCTGCAGGAAACAGTTTGTGACTTTCTTCTTTTTATCCTTCAGTTTGGAAAATTTTTCCAGGGTGAATACCATCTCACCTTTCAAACTTCTTGCGCAATGTGATTTGTCCTTGAGGATTTTCTATTTTATTGTCTAAGTAAAGTTACTTTTAATAAGGACTAATGTTTATTGTGTCAAAGACAAAAATCACAGCAAATTTAGTTTTAAAGATCTCAGATGGCTCTAATTGTGATTCCAGAATTGGGCGACATTTCATTCTATAAAATAGAATAAGTGTTCCAATGAGTCCAGCAGAGGAGGTTGGTTTTATAAACAGAAAAAGGGCTGAAAAAAAGCAGAAACAAACAACAAAAAGCTGATTGGTCTTCGGTCATTTTATTTTATTTATTTATTTATTTTTCTCCCTGCCCCCCCACAAGTCTTTGGTCATTTTAAAGTTATTTCCTTGTAAGGACAGGACAGGAGACAGAACAATAGAAAGATAACAATAGAAAGATTAACATCAGGTTACTTCAGGTTACTCTTTGTTGTAAGGATTAAAACAGAGTGAAGGAGCAGGCGCAGTGGCTCATGCCTGTAATCCTAGCACTCTGGGAGGCCGAGACGGGAGGATTGTTTGAGCTCAGGAGTTTGAGACCAGCCTGAGCAAGAGCGAGGCCCCGTCTCTACTATAAGTAGAAAGAAATTAGCCAAACAACTAAAAATAGAAAAAATTAGCCAGGCACAGTGGCGCGTGCCTGTAGTCCCAGCTACCCGGGAGGCTGAGGCAGGAGGATCACTTGAGCCCAGGAGTTGGAGGTTGCCGTGAGCTAGGCTGACGCCACGGCACTCTAGCGCGGGCAAGAGAGTGAGACTCTGTCTCAAAAAAAAAAAAAAAAAAAAAAAAGAGTGTACTTTAAGGAAATGTGGCTTAAGAAAAAAATAAATAAATAAATAAATAAATAAATAAATAAATAAAACAGAGTAAACTTCATAATTGTGCCAATCGAAGAGTAAAACTGGCCTGTTTAGGTAATGAAACTGTTATCTCTCTCTCTTGATTTCTCAGAAGGCCAGCTAACAACTCAGTTTTGGTTTTGGTGATGTGAAACTTTAGTATAAGTCATTATTTAACAGTTTTCTTATATATGATTCCAAAACACAAGTGACAGAAGAAAAAAGATAAATTGGACTTCATCAACATGAAAAATGTATGTGCTTCAAAGGACACCATCAAGGAAGTAAAAAGACAACCCACAGAAAGGGAGAAAATAATTGCAAATCATATCTTCGATAAGGGTATAGCAGCCAAAATATATTTTAAAAATCTTACAATTCGATAATAAAAAAGATAGCCCAATATTAAAAATCGGCAAATGATTTGAGTAGACATTTCTCCAAAGATATATCCAAATGGCTAATAAACATATGAAAAGATGCTCAACAACATCAGTCGTTAGGGAAATAGAAATAAAAATACACTATGAGATACCACTTCACGTGCACTAGGATGACCATAAAAAAACCAGACATCCTTTTTTGGTTCATAAGTGGGATGATTGGGTTTTCACGCTCATGTGTGAGATGTGCCTCCTTCAAACCTTGTTACTAGTCGGCACATTGCCTGTCTGATGTGAAAGAAAAAGAAAAAAAGAAAGAGAAAGAAATGAATGGCTGGGTGTGTTCATTCGTGCCTGTAATCCTAACACTTTAGGAAGACGAGGCGAGAGAAACACTTGAGGACAGGAGTTCAAGACCAGCCTGGGCAACACAGGAAGACTCCATCTCTACAAGAAATTAAAAACTTAACCAGGCGTGTTGGTGTGGGCCTGTAGTCCCAGCTACTCAGGAGGCTGAGGCAGGAGGATCACTTGAGCCCAGGAGTTGGAGGCTGCAGTGAGCTTTGATGACACCACTGCACTCCGGTCTGGGCAACAGAGCGAGACCCTGTCTCGAAAAATAAAAAAAAGATATCTTCTCCTAAATGATTGAGCTTTTTAAAAAATTAAAAATTTTTTTTAGAGACAGGGTCTCACTATGTTGCCCGAGCTAGAGTGCAGTGGCTATTCACAGGTGCCAATCATAGCACACACCTGCTGATTTAGATTTGATTTTATATGTTGTTGAGCAGAACATTCTAAAGCCAAGTGAAATGAAGGACAATTCCTTGTGTAGGAATGTCCTGCACATTATAGAGTGTCTACCTTTCCTGGCCTCCATCCACTAAATTCTCAGTGCCTCTTAATCATTATCTCAATTAAAGATGCCCCACAAATTGCCAAAATGTGCCCTAGGGAGCCACTGAGAACCACTACCCTAGGTGCCTCACTTAAACACCTAGGTTTCCCTGCAGTGGCCACTAGGGGCATTCTAGGTGGCCATAATCACATTCCTCTGTCCCCTTTGTACAGCACTTCTGAAAGACTGAGCTAAATAAATATCAAGGGAGAGCAACTGGGAAATAAATATAAGTGAAAAGGAGAAGTACAAAAATAGTTCGACTGACCCAGCACAGGCATTCTGATCCCACCCCAGCCAGTCCTGCCCCAGGCTGCAAGCCTGGCTCAAACAGCAAATTCTAGCCCTGGAGACTGGCAGGTACCATAGCACAGGCTCCTGGCTCTTTAGGTCCTAGACCAACTCCCAACGGATGGTGCCCCCTCCCAGTCCCACTCTTACCTCCATGATCAAGTCAAAGAGAGACACTTTCTCATTCCATGCACAGCAGAAAGTAGGTGCTCAAAAAATACTTACTAGATGGATCAATCAATGAAAAATTTCACCAGTCAACCTAGAACCTGTCCTTTCAGCTCTGGTTTCTGATCTGAGGAAATACCTCTCCCTGATTACTGACATCAAAAATGACTTCAGGCCGGGCGCGGTGGCTCACCCCTGTAATCCTAGCACTCTGGGAGGCCGAGGCAGGAGGATCGCTTGAGGTCAGGACTTTGAGACCAGCCTGAGCAAGAATGAGACCCCCGTCTCTACAAAAAATAGAAAAAACTAGCTGGGCGTGGTGGCACATGCCTGTAGTCCCAGCTACCCAGGAGGCTGAGGCAGGAGGATCGCTCGGCCCAGGAGTTTGAGGTTGCTGTGAGCTAGGCTGACGTCACGGCACTCTTGCCAGGGTAACAGAGCAAGAGTCCGTCTCAAAAAAAAAATGACTTCAGTCTCAGGTGATGCCCCTTACCTACTAGGGAGTGGCTTTACTCTTGGATTCATCTGATTAACTAACTCTTTTTTTTGTTTGTTTTGAGACAGAGTCTCATTCTGTTGCCTGGGCTAGAGTGCCGTGGCATCAGCCTAGCTCACAGCAACCTCAAACTCCTAGGCTCTAGCGATCCTTCTGCCTCAGCCTCCCGAGTAGCTGGGACTACAGGCATGTGCCACGATGCTCGGCTAATTTTTTTTCTATATATTTTTAGTTGTCCGATTAATTTCTTTCTAATTTTAGTAGAGACAGGGTCTCGCTCTTGCTCAGGCCGGTCTCGAACTCCTGACCTTGAGCGATCCGCCCGCCTCGGCCTCCCAGAGTGCTAGGATTACAGGCGTGAGCCACCGCGCCCGGCCTGATTAACTAACTCTTAAGCAATAATCACAGCATTGTACAGCCTAGTGCAAACTAAAGGGACCTGTAGTTCATATGCTGTCTTCTAATTTTTCTCAAGATAACAACAGCCAGTCTTGCATGAGTGCTTATTACATGCATTAGCCTGACAACTCCATGTTACAGATGAGAAAACTGAGACTTAGAGAAGTTAAATAAGTGGTAGAGCCAAGCCTAAATTCATGTCTGTCCTACTGTAAATCCCAAGCAACTCAGAGTCATCATGTTATACGGCCTCCCACATGTTTCAGGAATGTATTTTTAGTCTTCCCTAAAGCTTATAAACAGTTGCAAAGCAAATTTCATGCTTCTTATTTATTTGAAACCTCAGAGTTCTTCACTCAGAGGCAAGCACAGAATAGGTGTTCAATGTTTGCTGGAGGATCTCTTGAGCCCAGGAGTTTGGGGCTGCAGCGAGCTACGATGACACCACTGCACTCTACCCAGGGTGACAGAGTGAGACTCTGTCTCAAAAAAAAAAAAAAAAAAAGAAAGAAAGAAAGAAAGAAAGAAATTGAACCTCCCTCCTCACTTCCCCCACTTTAAAAAAGAGAAAACTCCACCTCGAATCCCAATCTTTCTCCTGGGATTAACTCTGTGTACATGAATCTGCCCTTCAGACCTCCCTTCTGGGCGTCTCAGACACCTAGGCATGACCATCATGAGATCTCCCCCAGCCAGACCCACTCTTTCTTCTGTGTTCTCTTTCCCCATGAATGGAACTCCTTCCTCCTAGAACTCAGAATTCCTGGAACTCAGCCTTGATTCAGCCCTCTCCCCATGCCTTTCGCATTATTTCTCTCCTAGACAATTGAAACAACACTCTTTTGGTCTCCTAACCTCCACTTTTCTCCTCCGATCCATTCTCCAAGAAGAACGGAATGATCTAACTAAAACACAAATTCTGAAGCTACCACTCTCTCTCCCAAAATGCTTTACTCCTCAAAAGACAAAATTACAACAGATTTAAAGATTTTTTTTTTTTTTTTTTTGAGACAGAATCTCACTCTGTTGCCCAGGCTAGAGTGCCGTGGCGTCAGCCTAGCTCACAGCAACCTCAAACTCCTGGGCTCAAGCAATCCTACTGCCTCAGCCTCCCGAGTAGCTGGGACTACAGGCATGTGCCACCATGCCCGGCTAATATATATATGTTTAGTTGTCCAGCTAATTTCTTTCTATTTTTTTAGTAGAGACAGGGTCTCGCTCTTGCTCAGGCTGGTTCTCGAACTCCAGAGCTCAAATGATCCGCCAGCCTTGGCCTCCCAGAGTGCTAGAATTACGGGCGTAAGCCACCACGCCCGGCCTGATTTAAAGATCTTAATTGGCTTTATCTGCAATTCTAGAAATGGGCAACACTTCATTCTATAAAATAGAATAAATGTTCTAATGAGTCCAGCAGAGGAGATTGGTTTTATAGACCAAAAAAGGGCTAAAAAAAAAAGCAGAAACAAAGAATAAAAAGTGGATTGGTCATTTCAAAGTTACTTTCCTTGTAAGGTGAAAACAGGGAAACAGAACAAGAGAGAAATAACTGATTGGTTAACATCAGGTTACTTAAGGTTACTTTTTGTTGTAAGGATTAAAGGCAGAGCGAACTTCCTTGTCATGCCAATTAAACAACAAAACTGGTCAGTTTGGGAAATTAGGCCTTTATCTTTCTTTCCAGATCTCTGAGAAAGTCAGATAACAACTCAGTTTTGGTTTGGTGACCTGAACCTCAACATGAGTGATTCCATTTTGATTTTTAGTCCAGTCTATTGGGGCCTAGTGCAGGAGCTTAGCGCAAAACAATGGCCTCCTGTAATTTTTATTTATTTATGTATTTATTTTTGAGACAGAGTCTCACTCTGTTGCCCTGAGCAAGAGTGCCATGGCAATAGCCTAGCTCACAGCAACCTCAGACTCCTGGGCTCAAGTGATCCTCCTGCCTCAGCCTCCGGAGTAGCTGGGACTACAGGCGCGCACCACCATGCCCCCGCTAATTTTTATATTTTTAGTAGAGACGGGGGTCTTACTCTTGCTCAGGCTGGTCTTGAACTCCTGACCTCAAGCGATCCTCCCGCCTCGGCCTCCCAGAGTGCTAGGATTACAGGTGTGAGCCACGGCGCCAGGCCACCACCGTTGTAACTAATTGTACAAATGGCTTAATGTCAGTTATAGCGCCCAGCTCATAAAAGACAGTGGCCTGCTAATTCGTCCTCCTGCTGATCTGTCAGTACCTAAGCCGGGTAGGTTAGCGACCAGTCTGTCCTGGCCTCTCACCGCAGCCCCAGTGCGTAGCACACGCCTGCCGCTCTTCCTGTACTCAGTGAACGTTTGTGGAATGACAGAAGAATGCATAAATTATATAACCTTCTTTCCACTCCAGCCGTCAAAAACCAAGTGGATAGAAAAAGCGCTTGAAGATTTTATCACCTCTTCATTAGTAAACTGCACACATCCCTACAATTAAAAACAACGATGATGAAAAAAGGTTACGTGCAAAGGCAGAGAGGGGAGAATTGAGATCCCAAGGGCGCAATATCCATTACGCCTACCTTCGTCGAAGCGAAACAGCAGCCCCAACCGGAGGCAAAGGGAATGCCACAGCAACCTGCAAAGCGGAGTGGGCGGGCCCGGAAAGGTGGCCCAGCCGAGCCTGCGCCGGAACGCCCCTCTAGCCCCAGGCCGTGCTGCCGCAGGAAAAGCAATCCCAGGCAGGCGGCGGGAAAGGGGCGGGACCTCACTCGGGAAGGGAGATCGCTACTCGTCAGGAGGCGGGACTCAGGGCCCCTTAGCACAACTTATTGGTCCTTCTGGGGACGGACAGCTCTCGCTGAGCAGCTGTAGCTCAGATGGGGCGCTACGCTGTGGGCACGAGGGGCGAGAAATACGCATGCGCCTCGAAGTTTTCCCGCCAGCACACCGTTAATGCGTGTTGGGTGGCTGGGTGGGGGTGGGGAGATTGAATGTCCACAATGGGTCCAGCCCACGGACGCTGAGCAGGATTCCTGAGTTTCCTCCTTAGGGAGCCTAAGGATAGGGAACATCCAGTACCCAGAAGCTGCCCCCTGGGAATCCCAGTGTCTACTGGCTCCTACCTCATTTTGTCGTCCTGGCTGCGCCCCAACCCTTTCTGAGGCTGGGTTGTTATGATGGTGAATTATTCAAGAAGCCCTGCAGCCTGACGCCATCTCTAGGCAGTGCCTCTCCGTCTTCTCTTCCCTGGAGGGCACCAGGTTCCCCGCACAATCACAGGGTCCTAAAGCTGTTTACAAAGCCCCTCTCTGCCACTTTAGTAACTTAAGGAGTGTTTGTTGAGGACCTACTGTGTGTTAGACGCAGTCCCTACTCTTGAGAGCTTACATTCTATGAGACGACACAAACATATAACAAAAAATAAGATAATTTTAGATAGCATTAAGCGCTCAAAACATGGAGATATGATAGAACGGTTGGGACGGGGATGAGGTGCTCACTGAGGTCAGAGTGGAGCTAAGACCTAAATTAGGTGAAGACATCAGCCATAGCGACAGAGTGGTGGTTGGGAAAGAGCAAGAGCAAAGGTCCTTGTGCTGCAAGGCAGTTTGGTTGGAGCAGAGGTGGGCCAGGTTGTACTTGACCATAGTATCTGAGCATTTGGAGATTATTCTAAATATAATGGGAAGATATTAAATTTAGAGTATTTTAGTTTATTTTATTTTTGAGACAGAGTCTTGCTCTGTCATCCTGGGTAGAGTGCAATGGTGTGATCATAGCTCACTGCAACCTCAAACTCCTGGGTTCAAGGAAGGGATCCTCCCACCTCGGCCTCTCAGAGTGCTAGGATTATGGGCATGAGCCACGACTGCACCCGGGCTAGACACAGTGTTGATACAGCATGATTTATCATTACTTTGCTGAGTGGAGAATGGATTGTTGGGAAGAGCGGAAATAGATCAATTCTGAGACTGTGAAAAGAGATAATAGTTTGAACTAAGTAGGTGGGGTGGTGGTGAGACATGGAAGAATTCAGGGTACGATTGGGTGTGTTGGATGAGAGAAGTCAGGATGATTCCTCAGCTTTTGGAATGTACAAATGGGTATGGTGGTACCATTTATTGAGATGGGAACAGTGGAAGAAAGAACAGGTGCTGAGGGTGGGATCAAGAGTTCAGTCATGGCTGGGC
>RJWJ010016801.1:0-33939 GCA_004363605.1 Indri indri | reverse complement strand
AATTTTAAAAGCCCTGAAGTAATTTTAATTAGCCATGTTTGGAAACCACTGATGTGGACGATAAATGACTTAGATAAGAGAATGTATGTGACTGGCCTAATGAAGAGAGGTTTCACAGACCAGGTTAGATTGTGGTAAGCAGAGAGGGAGGTGGTAGAACATTTCAAGTGGGGAAGAGAAGAGTGATCAGTGGTACATGATATAGACAGAACATAGAATTTGCTGGGAGATGAGGAGGAGGTCTAGCTGTATTGAAGCATAGCACGACACACGTATACCTTTCTATTCTTTGATGATTGCTTGGCAGTGAATCAAGCTAAATAACTTTCACACCACTCAATCAGGAGGAGAAAAATGTTGCTACAATTTCTAGAATCATTTATCATTAGGATTAAATTGTTTAATATGTCTCTAGTGCCTAGAATAGTGAGGCTGTTTATAAATATTGGCCAAAGGAAATAAAGCAAGCATTTAATGGATTATTTTTAAAGAAATCTTGTATGTGAACTAAAAGTGTTGTTTGTGTTTCTTGGGAAGGTTTTTTAAGTTGATATGGGCAAGTGTCGGCATTAAGAGATTGATTAAGAACATACGTTTTGGAGTCAGTCAGGTCCGGGTTTGAATTTAAGCTCTACCACTCTATGAAATAAAGTAGTTAACTTCTATAAGGCTTAGGGTTTTTTTAACCTGTCAAACAGGAATACTATAGTCCTCTTCTCATGGGGTTGTGTGAGAAATAAATAAAATTATTCAGGTAAAATATTTAGCACAGAGCTTGACAAATGTAAATGGTGATGACACTCCTTCGGAGTGTGTAGTTGTCAGGAATTATAAAAATCTGAAGAAATGAATGAAAACCTGTTTTAAAAAATTATTAACCCCCCGAAATAAAAGTAGTATTTGAAACTAAAAAAGAAAAAAAGAAAGAAGCACATGAATGAGTGAGTAGAGGGAAAATCCTTCCTCTTTTAGGGCCAGGAGTTACTTTGGCCTAGCCTGAAGCATGAAGATACCTGAATCCCTAATGGTTGTATTATTCTTAGAAGTGAGTTGACCTTTCAAGTGGTAAAGTTGAGTTTTCCTTCTGGTAGGTGGGATAATCTGCCTCAGGCTCCTTAGAGTCAGGGGCATTTCAGTGAGAGCACTGGATGTTTGAGACTGTATACTATTTCTCTATGATTCTCTGTTTTGAAATTCCTTTTCATTATTTCTAAACCTTCAGCAAAATTTCATGGACAGTTCTCTCTCTCCTGATCTCTGCTCTACTGAGCCTCTTTTAAGTCAAGGAAAAAGATCTTGAAAAGAAGTACATAGGAAGATAGGTGTTTGCTACTAGATGGGAGATGATAATACAAATCTCTAAAGAGAAGCAATAGCAAGTAGAGCAGCCCTCTCATGAAGCTTGCTAGAGACAAAGGAAGCATCTGGTGGGCATGATGCAAAGATTGGAGTGAATAATCTGGGGATTGTGAGGGTCCTATAATAAAGTATGATTAAGTAGCTCTTAGGAAATACTTGTGGAAGTCTAATTTATCTCATCTTTCGGTGCTTATGTGGATTACAACAGTTTAACACACCGCCTATTAGATGTTTGACCGTGTGTAATAACACCACCTGTCCACTTCCCAGAGTTCTATTAAGAATAGTAATATGTATCTCATGGAATTGGTGTGGTAGTTAAATAAAATTCTGTAATATACTGGTGCCATGGAGGACTTCTCTTCTAACCAGACATTACAATAAATCTCATAAATAAGTTGAATGTAACGAAATCGTGAAGCACTCAGAAGAAAATATAGATAAGTTTTTTTGCTCTAATCTTGGGTTTTAAAAGAACTGTCTAAGCACATGGGCGAAAGAAGACAGTAGCAAGAGGGAAAGATTAATTTGACTTCCACAAAATGAATAAAAAGGTTTATCATTAAAATTTTAAAAAGGGAAAATGAAAATAGAAAATATATCACCAAAGAAGTGGGCAAGGGCTAGGTATGTATAATTCACTTAAAAATCAATATGAATAATAATGAAGTTCAAAAAAATGTTCAACCTCATTAGCAAGGAAATGAATATCAAAATGTTTCCACCAAGATTATTGTATTGGCAAATCCCAATGTTGAATAGAGTATGATGATATTGGAACTTTTTTGCTTTGATGGAAGGAGCACAAATTGTTGAAAACTTCCCAGACTCCAGAAATATTCTAGAATCTAGAGAATAATTTGACAATAGGTAAGAACAACTGCAAAATGGCACAATGGTTGATTCAACATTCTACTTAAAAGAATATGTTTTAGGGAAATGATCAGAGACATAAAAAGATTTGTATACTATGATTTTATAGTAATTTTAAAACAGTACAATAGTATAAATTAACATTAGTATAATAATTCAAATATATTACATCAGTAATACTGATGTAATATTACAATGCCATTAAAACTTATTATAGTGTTATAATAAACTATTAAGCAATAGATTCCTTAGAGACAGAATAAAGGGTAAAAGAGGAAAAATGGGGAACCTTTCCAAATATTCATAAAAGAAAGACTGGAGTAAAAATGTAGCAAAATAATTGAGTGATGAATTTTTAGATCATTTTTATTGTCTTCCTTAACTTTCCTATATTTCATAAACTTTTCGCTACATCAAATCAGAACAAAAGGTTTCAATATTAGAATTAATAAACATGTTGGAATAGAACACAGAAGATAAACACTTTAAATTTTCTATTGTAAACATCTTAATTTGTAGATTAAATTGTTAAGTGCATCAAAACTTGCTCAGCTGTGAGAATTGAAAAGTTTTTTGTATGGCCCAAGTACACCAAGTAAAATTACAACTTGAGGAACCCAACCTCTTAATAAGAAATAAAAAGGGCATCAGCTGATAAATGTCCACTGGCAATAAGAGATATGACTTTTAGTATCAAAGTATATCTGAAAACTGCTGAACTAAAAGGTTACCTGAGTAGAAGAAGTCAGGATTTGAGAGCATTAATTTTGTTCCAGTTGCCAGGGCAACCATTTCCTTACACTATATGCTCAAGTGGTGGTTCATTTAGAACCTGCCTTTTAGAACGTCTGGACTCCCCACCCACCCTCCAACCCCTGATGAACAGAGGAATGGACAACACAAAAGCAAGAAAAATGGCAAATACTAGTGTGTATATTTAACTGTAACCTTAACAAATTACAGTCTGGCAGAATATTGACATCTACCATCAAGTCCATGTTAAGTAGCAGTATATTAAATTCTATGTATATAAAATAGAAATGTTAATATTTATCTCTATATATTTATGTATCTGCAAAATCAAATTTCAAAAATACATTTTAAATTAAATTATTATTTAAAAAACATATTTTTTCCAATTTCCAAAATATCTTTAAGTATGTATTTAGTTTAAAATGTTTCAAATATTTTTATATCTCATAGTCACCAAATAAAAACCTAAAATTAAAACTTTTTGGAAATTTGAACACATTGAGCCCATAAGGTGGTCTGGATTACCTCAAAGTGCATTTTCCAAGTACAAACATACTTTGTTATGTATCCAGAATATATATCTCTAGGCATAAGGGTGTAGTTTTTACTTTCTTACTTATGAGATTTTTTTGTGTGTGAGGTATCCAAGATATTAGAAACCATATAGAAAAATATATTTGTGAATAAATACTGCAACTTTAATGTGAGTTAGGTCTGACAAAATGTTATTTTGTGTTTCCACTTACTGGAATTGTTAGTGATTCAGATAAGGCCTCAGCATTGCTGGCATATTTAGGATCCTGAAAGTCAGTAACTTCTTTCTTATCCAAATTTATCAGAAAGGGAAAGCTAAGGCCAGTTCGAAACCTTTATTATTTATATAGATAATATTGGAGAATATGGTTTATATATGTAGGCAAATGCAACACCCAATATCCTATTCTGGAATTAAGCATGTTTACCCAAACGAAGACATGATTAGTACAAGGATGGCTCTGCCCTGTCTAAAATGTATGGCTTAGAAAAGCAGAGCTAAATTTAAGCTTACTATGGGCAACTTCCTCAACTTACCAAATTTGTCAATTTGGTAAGTCCTTCCTTCTATAAGAAGGGGAAGCGAATGGCAGGGTATGGGGGACATGGGCCAGCAATGTTATATTCATATTAGTGGGCCCTCCTCCATGTGGATGAGAATATCAGAAGTGGGAAAGAACTGTTAGCTTCCCTAATACCCCAGAATATGGAACTCACAGGCTTGGGCTTCAAACCCAGCTTTTCCACTTCCTGGTTGAATGAACCTGGGAAAATTATTCGTCTCTTCTGTGCCTCACTTTCACATTTATATTATAGAAATAAGAACAGTTCCAATTGTTATTAGAACAACTAATTAAGGTTATATAAAAAACATTTAGCATTGCTTGACACTGGTATATTTAAAAGATTTTATCTGTTTTATTATAACTACAAGTAGTGAGTAATTAAAATATTACATAGGCAAATTAATGTGGTTACAGATTATTTTTTACTTGTTCAAAGACTTTTAGTAGCATGTGTTTCAAATAATTAATAGAATAGTAATAAATGGTGCATATCTATTTATTATGGCCAATCAGGAAAAAAAACTTATTCTTAAGAGCACTTCATTAAAATTAGTTTATATATCCAAAATAAGAGGATTTCAGCTGAAATAGAAAAATATATTCAAGGTCTGTACAAAGAAGAGTCCCCTGATTGTGAAATATCACATTTCTGATACACAGGGTCCACTTTCTCTGTGTATTTAGGTTACTACTATGCTGATCTAAACACCTACTGCTGAAAGCTAAAGGGAAATACTAAAACAAATGTTCAAAACAGCAATTTTTGTAGTTAAAATAGCAGGTTTATAAAGCAATAAAATGAATGTACGATTGAAACTAGTAAAATGATAAAAGAGATGTGGGAGGCTTTTTATGCAAAAATTCTGAAGGATTCTGGATCCTGTTTCAATTGCATAGCGTATATTGACCTTCTAGAACCCATGACCTCTGCTTTCTGAGAAAATTTCTTTTTCATCCTCCCTGTTTACTGTACCATGTATTCATCAACATTGATTTAACACACCATCATCTAAAGGATGTGATAAGTTGGTGTTTATATCTGTCAAGGGACCAAGAAGATGAAAACCAGGCATCACCAAAAGGTGTAATTTTAGGTTGTTGGATACCCCTGCATTTTTCTTAATTATTTCTGACATTTTATCTATTTCACCATGAGCTTCCTTGGAGGATACAGATAAAGAAAAAATGTTCTTCATGACCTAGAAGAAGAAATACATCTTCTCTTAATAAATCCCACCTGAAATCATATAGGGGAAGGCAAGAAGGAATAACAGTTAACATTTATCACTTGTGCTGTTTCATTTACTAAACTCTTCTTGGAACCTGAAAGATAGTTTCTTTTCAGCATGAAGGAGATTTCAGGTAAAATGTGAGGGTCTGAGAAAAAAAGAGTTTTGGATAACTATATGAGAATCTGTGCAAGCAGAAGTTAAAATGTGTAAGCTACATTCTCTGCCCATCTTCATCCTAAACTCTCTGAAGATAGGATAGTTTTTTGCTAATTGGTGTATCCTTAGCACTTAACATTGTTCCTGGAACATAGTAGCTATTCAGTAAGTATGCCTTGAAATACTTTGAGTTTCCTATGACATTTTAATTAAGATACCATGAATCCTCCCAGAAATGAATGTGCTAAACCAGAAAAACAATAAGCATAAACTTATTTATGAGTCTTTATTGCATACCATTCCTATTTGTGCCTAGAGTAAAAGTTATCCTTTGTAGTATGTAATAGAGGACTTTGTTGAAGCCATGGATTAAAAATTAAAAGTGCCAAGTAAATACTAAGAGGCAAAGGGAAAAAAATGCATGTTTTATAGATACTCTGGGTTTGTTTTTCTAGGCTTGAGAGTTTATTAGAGATGGCATAACCTCTTCAAAGATGGCCTCAGTGAACCATGCCTCCAAGTATTAGTACCATTGTATAGTCCTCTCCTATATTAAAACTAGGCAGGCTCAATATAACCAATAGAATTCATTAGAAGTGACTGTGTGACTTTAAGGGCAGGTCATAAAAACTTAGCAGTTTCCTTCTTACTCTCTTAGAAGGAGTTTTCTTGGGAAAACCAGCCACCATGAAGGAAGACTGTACCGCCATACTGTGAGTAAGTCCAAGCTAGCTGCATGGAAAAGCTGCATGAAAAGATGGAGATGCCCAGCCTGTCTCCTAGCATTCTAGCCTTCTTATCTGTAGCACCAGACATGTGAGAGAAGAGGCCATCTCAGATGCGAAGCCCAGTCGAGCCTTCAGATGACTCCATTCCCAACTGCCATCTGACTCTAACAACGTGAGAGACCCCAAGCAAGAACCACACTGCTGAGCTCAGTTAACTCATAGAACTAATTTTGGAGTAGGTTGTTATATAGCCATAAAAACCAGAACAATTACTTATACAATCATCAGAGTGTAGTAGAGTTCAACCATATTCATGGGTTATCATTTATTAGAAAGAATTCCACATGATTGTAAAGCAATCTTTTGAGTTTAACATAATAAATAAACCCAAATGTATAGATAGAATGTATAGTCATGCTTAAACTTGGAATCCATTATAAAACATTCTGCTGGGACTTGAAATGGGAGGATGAGTATAAAAGGGACAGCTTGAAGGACTTTGAACTACCATGAATCATAATACACTCATAACCATGTTTCTCAGGCCCAACAGTACGTGGAGCTACAATAGATCAGCAGGCTTTCACAAGTTGGATATTATAAGTTTAGCTGTGACTCAGGAAGTTCTGTTTAATATGAAAATTCTATTTAATATTTAAAAGAAAATTATGCCTTAATTTTAATTTTTTTCCATTTCCATATGGCATCTTGAGATTTCAATATGTTCTATTGTCTTCAATTAATATGATCTCCTTGTAGAGGTTTATGTTAAGAGTAAATTTCTGCTATTGAATATGGCTTTTTTTTTTCTGGTATGTGCTTGGGAACACAAATCAATTGAGTATAAAGTATCTCCTGCTCTGACACGTTACACGAAGCAAGGAGACCAAAATGATGTCATATGTGTGAACAAATATTTTATCAATTATCACTTTTTTTTTTAAATTTTAGACAAATATTTTTAAAGAGGTTAAAAATCAGATAAAATGGCTTTACATATTTACTTTTATTTTTAGCATTTCTGCAATTTCTGTAGCTCTTTATTTCATTATGTAAATAAAGTTTTCAATCTGGTATCGCACCTGTTGCTTAAAGAATTTCCTTTAACATTTCTCTTAGTTCAGGGCTTCTGGCAACACTTTTTATCCACCTTTGTCTGAAAAAGTCTGGATTTCGCTTTTATTTTTGAGGACTGTAACCCGTTAGAGGTTAATACAAACCATGATAGCAAGTAGTCTCAGTCACAGATTTGAAATCAAATGAGAAGAGAGAGAATAACATTGGAGAATATGTTTATCAGGCTGATTAATCTTACTAAGCGATTCATTCAAACATTTATATATTCAATTCTGATTGAGTGCCTATTATCCATTAGGGATGGAACAGAATGCAGAAGATATAACCAGGAAGGAGACAGACGAAGCCTTTGTCCTCAAGAAGATTGTAGTCTAGCCGTGGAGCTAGGGAATAAGGGCAAGTAAATATGCAAACAGAAAGTCAACATAAATTTCCTTCAAGATATCTAACACTACAGCATGTTAGAAATTCTAGATAATCCTCTCGTTCCTGTTGACAATATAATCCTGGAAAAAATATTCCTTATCAGTTGAATTGTGAAGGCAATTCATTCTTAAAAACAGACACTGGCATGTATGTATATTTGGATCCAAAATGCACATATGCGTATACAGGCATGTAACATTCATATATGCATAGGTTTGCATATGTATATTCAATTCATGAGTAATAGCACACCTTTCCTGAGGCTTGACCTTCAGTTTGGATCCAGATTTTAGCTTAATTTCACTCACCCCAAAATACAGATACCAAAAGGTTATAGTTTTGTTAATTGTTTCTAATATGCAAATTGATCTCATAAGACTTTATGATAAATCCTAAAAATCATTTTATAAAATACTGTGCCTTGTTCTCTATTTGGCTTCTTTCATGGTCAATGGTTGTTCTTGTGACTCTCATAATCCAACTCCCCTGGATATCTTTAAATGGTACCACACCCTTAGGTTGCCCCTAACCAATCTCATCATTTTTATCTTTAAATTAAATTCTCATTGTGGCTTTCTTTTAGTGAAACTGTCACTAAGCCTCCTATCCAGTAGCCTTAAAAATCTTCTTTAACTTCGTGTTCTTATATCAAATCAGTTGCTGACTTCCAAGCACAATCACCCTCTGTTGAATTTATGTAATTCTTTCTGTGCTAGTACTATCTAAAGTCTAGATTTGTAGTCACTCATCTGCACCCACCTTCATCCTGGGACACCCCCAATTTCCTTTACCTATGCTAATTTTTCTTTTTTTCAATTTCAGTCATCAGCTCCTAACATGGTAGAATATTAATTTATTGTATGTACTGTTTATTACATGTCTTTCCCTGCTAGAATGTATGTTCTGTAAGGACAAGATCTTCGAATTATCCCAAGCACCTCTGACATTACCTAGCACATAGAAGACCTCAATAAACATTAGTTGAGTAAGTGGAAAATATTGTACCTATGCTGCTTTTTGTGAGAATTTTTTTAAATGCATTTGGTATTTTTCTTTCTTTTTACTTCTCTTTCACATCTGCAAAAATGTTTTGTACCCATATGTTTGCTTGGAATTAAACATATAAGACTTAGGCTCCTGGTTCATACACCTGCAAAGAAACAATAGTTTTAGTCTAAGCATGCTACTTCCTCCAGCTTTAATTCTTGGGTAAAAGGAAACATTAAAAATATCAGAGCTAACTTCTTACCTGAGAGTTTTGTTGTTTTAACATATCTTACAGATTCTGTACTTCTCACACAATTCTTAGGTTTATCTAGGAGGCTTTAATTAGCCATGATTTCCTTACTGCTTGGTCTCTGTTCTTGGTATTGCATTTCAAAAAATCTTTCCCTTTGTATGTACCTTTACTTAAACCAGCAATCATGTTATATTTGTTCTAATTTTTCTTGTGTTTCTTGTGTTGTATTACATTGTTCTTTGATCATGGAAGCCATTTGGCAATGGACAGTGAGGTAGTTAAAAAAATTTTAATGGCTTCAATAATTGGCCAAATGAGGGGAAATTGCTATAAGAAATATTTGATTAAATCTAGCAACTTTTTATGCTTGTAGTTACAATCCAACACTATGTTATTTATTTTGTTGCTCAAATTGTTCCAGTTTTGAACACTGAGAACCCCTACGAGTTGGCTCTCCCCCCTTGTATTTTGAACATTTCTTTACTTTCTGGCAAAGCAAGGTGCTCCCCACTCAGTGTTCCCTGATTCAACTATGGTATCAGCCATTTCTCTAAGAAGACCTAGTTCCTTTTATTGAAATTGGTATTTAGAAACTAAGAACTGGTGCTGAGTGTGCTCATTGCTACTATTTTATTCATTTTATTTTTAATCCTATCTGGCACTCTTTGGCTTGGACATGGAAAATTTAATTCATTCTCACTGTAATTACTATTATATTTAGATTTAAATCTATTATCTGAATATTTCTTTATATTTGTTCAGCTTGGTTTTTTTTTCACTTCTTGTTATTTTCACTTAATCAAATGTCTTATTATTCTATTCTGTCTCCTTATTCATTTGTAAGAAATACACTACTTGTGCAATGCTAGTGTTTATGCTAGTATTAAAACAGTCAATCTTAACTTACCAAAGTCTAATGAAACTTTGTCATCTACCCTCTTTCTACACAATGCGAAAACCTTATAACCCTTTCACTTTATTTACTTCACAGAAATTTGAAAAGATCCAGAAAAATAAAAAGAAGCTAAATCATCCCTATTACTATTAATATTTAGTTATATTGCTTTTAGTTTTAGGGTTTTGTTTTCTCTGTAGTTTTTTATAATAGCTTTATTGGACATAATAAATCTCTTTCTAGACAATGCAAAAACTTATAACCCTTTCACTCCATTTACTTCCCTCCTAACTTATATGTTATTTTTGTCATTTATTTTAATACTACGTATGCTTTGCATGTTTTAGACACTATTTCTATTGTTTTATACAGTCCATATTAATTTAGATTTATTTATATTTTTATCTTTCTTTGTTCTTGGTTCCTTTCTGCATATCCGAGTTGTATCTGGAATGATTTCCTTTAGTAAAACTCTGTTGGTGATGAATTTTTTCACATTTTCTTTTTATGAAAATGTCTTTACTTTGTACATATTTTTGAAGGATACTTTACATGGAAACAGAATTCTAGGCAGATAGGTATTTTCATTCAGCACTTTAAAAATATTTTCTTATCTTCCGGTTTCTATGATTTTGTTGAGAAGTCAGGTGTCAATCTAATTGTTGCTCCTCTGTAGGTTTTATGTCCACCCTCCCTTCTCCCTGGCTACTTAGGATACTTTCTCTTTGTCATTGGTTTTCAGAACATTTAAAATGATTGTCCAGATGCGTGTGTGTTTGTGCATGCATGTGTGTGCCATGCCATTTGTATTTTGTAAAGCTTTTTTGAATCTGTGACTTGATGTCTTATATCAACCTTTGGAAAATTATCCTTCTTCCCCTCCAGAGATCTCTCTCTCTCTCTCTCCCCCTCATTTCTCTCTCTTTGCTTACCTCTGTATCTCTTTCTATACTTTTACCTATATCTGTATCTATCCATATCTATATCTGTATCTATCCATATCTATATCTGTATCTTATGTCTCCCATTTTCCTCTTCCCTTTCTGTTAGGATTTCATTCTGCACATTATCTTTTGATTTATTTTCCAGTTTATGAAGCTTCTCTTCAATAATGTTATAGCTACTAATAAATTTTACTCTGATTTCCTAATGGAATTTACTATAATTTTATAGCTAGAATATTTTTGTTTGTTGTAGTTTTAAGTTCCCTGACATTTTCAATTTTGTTTATCCTCTTAAACATATAATCATAAATATGTTATAGTATGCATCTCTGTACTCCATTATCTAGACACCTTGTGAATCTGTTTCTATTGACTCTTGTTTCTCTTGGTTTTCATTTGTTTGTTTTCTCTCAGTGTATGCAATTTAATTTTTATTAAGGGTTAATCATTTATATGAAACTTTGTAGTACTAATTAAATCTTCAAAATAGAATTTGCCTTTGCTCCTGGTGAGTGGTTAGGACATTTGCAATCTCAGATAACGTAATTACATTTAGACTTTTTCATGTTTCTAAGCTAACCTTTAGTACCTCCCATGGAGAGTCTACTTTGAGTTGCCCTTTATTCCTAGATAATAGCCTCACAGGGTCCTATTTCAGAGTGTATTTATGAGGATGTTTACCAAAATATTCTTTCTTGGCAGACACTGGAATCCAGTATTGATCCTTCTAGTTTGGAAGCAGTTAAAAGTATTGATGAGGTTATTAACTTCTCAGCCTGTCAGCAGATGCTTCTAGTGCAAAGGTAACATCTTCCCAATACAACCTTCTTTTCCTGAATTGTGGCCTTGTGAGTTTTCACTGCCTTTTTAGTTCTCTGATATTTTCAAGCAGGTTTTTAAAACACGTTTTATGTAGTCTTTCTAGTTATTCTCAGTGGAAGGGTTGACTCCAAATGCCTATTCCAACATTATTAGGAGCAGTTCTGCATCCATATTTCTTTGTACTCTTATAAAAATTTAAAGAGAAAACAAAATCTTGATTGCCACTCAAAATTTTGTTTCATACATATATGTATATATGTATTAGTTTTTGTAAACTACATATAAGATTTTCTTTTTCATAAAGATATCTTATTGTTACCTGATCATCCACAGGGTCTGTGTCCAGATCTTAAAGAGGTAGCTTACATTCAGATTGACACAATTTCCATGTTCAATAATCTAGTCTTCCTTTACATGAATTATTAGATAAATTCAGAGTAAGATCGTGACTTTCCATGCATTCTGGGAAAGGAATGCGACCTTCAGGTATGAGGGACTTTACACACTGAGATAGCCCTAGAATTCTTGCTTTCTAAATATAGTCCAAGCACTGTATATTTGATTTTTGTGTTATATAGTGTTTTAGGTTCGTTAAAGTTATCTATTATGTCTTTATTATGTCTTCCTAAGAGGGCTATTTTTCAGTATTTAAACGGTAGTGATTTTTCTACCTAGCAATATTACATGAGACTAGATACAATGAAAATGTTCATGTTTCATTTCCCTGAGATGGTTACTTTATTATGTTATTATACTTAGGTTATCTCTTAATCCTCACAACCACTTAAGGAACATATTATTACCTTCTTAGTAAAGAGTTGTATTTGGTGAGGTGAAGTTGCCTCAGCTAATGTATTAGCAGAGCCATTTTCTGAACCCAGATTTTTCTGGCTAAAGTTTATCCTTTCTGCAGTTCATCATGATGCAAACATTACTTTGTTTCCCCAAAGCTGAGAATACTTATGCTTTCAAACAATATGTTCTTTTCTGTATAAGGATTGTACAAGCAACCCACCACCACTATAAAATGAATCCATCTTCATTTTTATTTCTGTGTTTTTCTCCAGTGGTGGTTATAGATTTCTTCTGTTTTATTTCTAATTTCTTGTTTCTTATGACGCATTTGCAAAATGGCTGAGTAGGCAGTTATACATGAATGAAATCGTATGTCTTAAAGGAGATCAAATCTGTAAGTTTAACCTCAGTAACACCATGCTCTGATCTTAGTGGCACTATTTTTGCTCTCAAAATCATTACATATATTTTTGACTGTCACTGAATGACTGAATTTGGGCAGCCCTTGCAAAAATATATATTTGTACTGGTACATTTTTTCAGTATTTCTATACTACTTCTTGCCTTTTTTTCTTTTTCTTCTACTCCATTTCATTCATTTCATATTTTTTTCACAGGCTGGTTATCATATTTTAAATATGTTAGCTGATCATATTTAAAATAAAATATGACTCTTTAAAATTCTGAAAAATGGAGCTATATCACTAAAAGATTAAATGATGTAGTTAAGATTCTATGCCTTCTTTTGTGTCCCCCTCAAAGCGCATCATATATATGATTGCACAGTCTACTAAACTATAAATTTCTAGAGGTAAAGAACTTATGTGTACTTGCTTTTTGTATAAATCTCTCTGTGTGTGTGTACTCATATGTGCATGTATAAATATACAGAGAACTACCTTTATGCACCACTACATTTATACGGATACTAGCAAGTGCTTATAAATGTTTCTAAATAAAAATATAGTCTATTTCTTCTGACCACTCATAAGACAAGTCCTAATTTGTAACAATTTAAGGAGGACTTCTAGAATAGTTAAGCATTTAACCATTTCAGTAGCCAAAAAATAGTTAGTCGAAGTATATAAATATCAGAGTAAAATCTATAGGAATATATCAGAAGTTGAGTAACCATAGATCTTTCAGCCAGTTCCACATTAAGATTTGTTTAAAAAGCCTAGATTTTACTCAGTCATCATTTTCATGCTATCATATACAGTGTTAGCTGTACCCTCTAAATTAAACAAAATTAATTTTTTAGGAAATAATTTCTTAGTAGAACTCATGAATAAAAAATTATACAAACTGACAAATGTCAATTCTTTCTTTTACTTTGAAGTTATTTGCCAACAGAAGGTGAAAAAAACTCATGCAAATGGAAAAACTATACCCATTAACTGCTATATTTAAATTAAATCTATTTACCTTTTATCCAGTCTGAATAGATGCTTTTTAATTATTGCTAATTGTTTAAGATGTCTTTGCATCCCCCAGAAGATTTAGTCTGTAAAAATTTAATTTCTTTACAATCTCCTTCTGTTACAGGCAAATACAGTAAGAAGCCTCATAGGTACGGCAGTAAAATAGTCATAAAGGCAGAAGTGTTTAAATGAGTAGTGCAAGGAAGTCGTCCCCAAAAGAGGAAGAAAAGCTACATGGTTGGAGATACAAGAACCAAACATGAAACACACAGTTGAAACATTTAAGATGACTGTGAAAAAAGTCTACGTTCACTTGTTAAAGAATGTGCCAGGGCAGACTAAAGCATATGAATAGTTCTTTCACAGGTCACAGCATCCATTCAGCCCATGGACATTGTTATTACCCGACAGAAATAGATGTGCCTAATTAATATTCTGAACATACCTGAGAGAACATTCTTAAGGAAATCATCCTCTGGTGGTTTGGAAAGAAAAAAAGAAAAGAAGAAAGGAAGAAGAAGAAAGAAAGAAAGAAAAAAAGGGAGAAAGAAAGGAGGAAAACTTAACAGTAAGCATTGAAAATTGGATCCAGATAACAAAGTCAACTGCTCTTAAAGTTTAATGCCAGCTGCAAATAGGAGTCTTGTTTGTGTACATTTTTTGGAATAAATGGTTGTACCTTATGACATAAAGTTGAACAGTAGTTTGAATTTACTAGTAATTATATTCTTGACATTTCATTGAATAACAGGCAAAAATCAGAACAGAAAGTTTGTCATAATAAATACTTGCAAATGCATATAGTCATGAATAATGAAGCAATTTATTAGTTAGATATTTATTAACATAAAATGTATACAGTGAAAATACAATATAAAAATTTAGCATTTTAATGAAAAAGTGGGAATATCATTGATTGGAGAAACAACCACCTACAAAGAATGTTTAAAATATTTAAAATGTTTCCTAGATAAATTATTCATTGAAATATTAATTTTCAGTATATGATTAAATCCGCATTTCTCATATGCAGCTAGGATATAGTCAACTACAAACTTTTCAAATGTTTCATTTTAAACATTTAAAATATCATTTATGCAAGATGAACTATAATTGTACCTGTAAAAATTTTCACTGTTGCTAATAGTGATCAGAAATCATAATTAATTTAGAAATACAATGAAAAATACTTGACTCAAAATAGGTGTCAAAAATAGCATAAGATAAATTTTATGAGCTACTTCAATATTTTTGAGTGTATATTGTATATATACACACACACCTACATATATGTATGCATTAATGAAAGAATAGAATATAACACTATAAAATATTTTACACAAGATGAAAGTACTTATTGAAGAAATTAATTGTTAAAGTACCTTTTCTATTTAAATACCTGCATTTAACAAATTAATTCATTCGGAAAGGGGAGTCAAGTGTTTAGTGCCCAAACCTAGTACAGCACATGTAAAACAAAATCCCTATTGAAATGAATGAAGCCATTCATTTACAAGCCACAAAAAGCTGTGCTTTCTTTGTCTTGATACTTTAAAGCCCCTTGACAGCATTTTTCCTTTTTATAGTGCTTTAGTTATAGATCTTTCTCTGCTCAAAAATCACAAAAAAACTACAAGTAGCAAATACCTAAATATGTAACAGATGTATAAGTGTTCCTTGGGATAAATAGATTATGGACAATTAACTGTCGTCATATCCCTGTCTCTGTTTCCACTTGCTCCTGTAGTGTACACCTGTGGCTTATTAGGAATAGAACCAAAGTGGTAACACAAATTCCAGGTTCGAAGGTAACCTAGAAAAATCTGCTTCTTTACTTCCTGAGTGCTTCTTATGAAAAGAACAATAAGCAATGTAGAAACAAAACAGTGTATGAATATCATTCAAGAGACCACTTATGAAAAACACCATCTTTTATCTTTGGCCATAAGTATATTTCAAATTGGATGATTAAAGGAGGATTTGATATCACTTCAAAAAATGTTAGATGCAATAGATGGTTCTTTTTAGGATTCTGATTCTAACAAACCAAACTAATTGTAAAAAAACCTTTTGGAAAAAAACAAAGACATTTGAACATTGATTAGATATTTGATGATACTAAGGAGTTATTAATTTTTTTCACTTGTGAGAGTGATATTATAATTTTGATTTTAAAAAAGTCTTTATCATTTAGAGACATATATTGAAATACTTATGGATGAAATGGTGTATCTTCTGGAATTTCTTCCAAAATAATTGGAATGGTGTGTGAAAAGTGGATGGAAATATTGTGGTAATTATAAAATATGTCCAAAAATCATGTGATACTCTTCCCTTCAAGAAGTGGAGACTGATTCTTCTCTCCTTGAATGTGAGTTGTGTTTAGTAACTTACTTCCAATGAATGGAATACTGCAGAAGGAACAATGTGTGATTTCCAACACAGTCATAAAAAGAATGATGGCTACTTCTTTGTCCTCTCCCTTGCCTCTCTTGCTCTGTAGGAAAACAGTGGTCATGCCGTGAAGACATTACAGCAGCCATTATGTGGTGGGGAACTGAGGCCTCCTATCAATATCCATGTGAGACAAACACCTTGGAAGTGGATCTTCCAAGTCTAGTCATACTTCAGATGACTGTAGCCCAAGCTGCCAGAACCACCCAGCTAAGCTGCTCCTAAATTTCTGACCCACAGAGATTGAGATAATAACTGTCTACTGTTTTAAGCTATTATAAAAAGAGAGAGGTTTTATACTTTGTCTTTTTTTCCTACCAGTAATAGGTAACTAGCCCAATATCTATGAAATCAAATTCACTGTCTGTTGAGTTTCTGATGCTGGATAATAAAAACACTGGGAGTTACTATAATATTTTTCTACCTTCATGTATATTTGAATAATTCCATCATAAAACTTTAAAGAACTCATTTGCATTTTTTGTCATGAAGGATTTAATTAAATTTAGTTAAAATTGAAGATATTTTCTTTAAACAGTCCTTTTAAACCCCTTTACAATTGTTTCCCCAATAATATTTACATATCTTTGGATTATCCTCACCATCTTCCAGCAATTTTCCAAAAACAAAACCTTAATAGAAAGGTTACACTAAAAAAATCCTGTAGGATTATAAAATAGAGACAATACTAAGAAGGAACTTACAGAAGTGATTTTGGTATCTTCCCACTACCATAATCTTTATCATTCTCCCACAGATAAATATATTTTATGAGTAAGACTGTGGGCTTTCTTGGCAAACACAGCTTCCAGATAAAACCCCTTGAGCTCACTGTAGCAAAAATAAAACTGTAAAAATAAAAAGTTATTAGCTTTAAAAGATTGCTATGATATGATTAGCTAAATTTCTATCTAAAATATAATCAGTGAATATATATTTAATAGCCTTGAACTAAGTACTAAATGAAATCGAAATATAATTTATTCTTGAGGAAACCAATGGGCTTTTTTCCCCTCATATAGTGAATTTTAAAGAAATTAGTTTTTAAAGTTTTGAGTCTTTGGCTCCTAAAAATGTAAATTCTGCATATCATATTAATGTAGAAAATATATGTAAATACTTTCTGCCATAAACTGCAATTAAGTATCAATAAAGGAAAATGATGTGTATCCGACACACAGATTTCATGCATTTTATTATAGTGAGTTCTAGTACTCTCTTCGTGAGCTATTTGGTTTTTTGCACATTTATTGAGGAAGAAACAAAAGTTCTCCTCTTTGGGATTACACCATAAGAGATTAATGGTTCCTGACTTCAGATTTGAGTTTGCCTGAACCTAATCTGCCCCAGCCCAAATCATATGGAGTACCACTATGTGCCTATCACACTGCCCTGTTTTGGGTAGACAGAAAAGGGATTACAACATAGCCTCTATCTTCAAAGCACATTTAAATTTTGAGAAAACAAAACATTAAGTGAAAAATATAAGATTGTAAAAATTTTAGTGATCTGTTTCAGGGGGTTGCTGTAATTGAAATGGAAATCTACGAAGATTAGAGAGGTATGCGGTGAGCAGCAGCTGGAGAAGTTTTCATGGGAGAGCCAAGACTTAGATAAACTTTGAAAAATCAGTATAATTCAGATGTACAGAAGGAACGATATGGATACTATTGGTTGATTTAATGCCCATTCCCAGTCATCTTTCAGTTGGAGGAACCTCGGGTAAGAGTTCTGAATGATAATATGGAAATAAAAGTCAGTTGTGTGACTCCTGGAAATCCTGTTGTTTTCCTGTTACTCCTCCCCGCCCCCGACACCCTGCCGCCTTTTCTTTCTGCTTGTTGAAATGCAGCTGTGATAACCAGAGTTGGCCAAAAGAATATCTGAACCTAGAGGCCACTGCACTGAGCCACTCAACCAGAGCCAGAAACTGCTCATCCAGACTTCGCATCATGTAACAAAAATAAACCTTTACTTGTTTAAGACTCCCTCGTTGGGTAGTGTATTACTCATTGCCATAAATATTCCTAAAAGATACGGGCAACTATACAATATTGCAGGTAAGAGGAATACCACTGAAAATGCATTCATTTTGGGAATAAGAATGTTTAAGCTTCCATAATTTGTGGTATTTAAATATAACGTAGTCTGATTCCAAAGTCCAGTCTTTGACCCATAAATCCTGATGAATGCTTGAGAGAGTCAAGGCCACTGCTTCTTTTATGGTCCCATATTTTAATCCTCTCCATATAGTAGTATCTGAGATCATCCACTAAAAAACAGAGTAGAATGAAGCTTATGAGATTATGTAGAGAGGAAAAAATCCTGAATAACCTCTATAGGAATGTGAACAGAATCCCTATAAAATGAAATAAAAGGGTAAACTGGATGTTAATAAACTAGTTTTTATTACATTTAAGACATAAATTCTGAGCTCAACCGTGGTGATTTGGTTTAAATTAGGTTGTATGAATTTTCTTATTTCTGATACAACTGGAAGAAAGAGATGTCAATATTAAACTGAGTTTTAAATAAGAGATGAGAAAAAAATAATCTGGGCTTTCCAGTTCAAGAGATTGGTAATACCGACACCTCTGATTGAACTGAAGCTTTTTGGAAGAAGTGTTTGTTTTCGAAGGAAAGAGGTAATGTCACTGTTGGATACATTGAATATGAGCTCACCTTATGTAGACTTGTCTCATAAGCTGCTAAGAACAGACACAGAGACTGAGGTAGTGGATCATGAATGGAGTTCTACATTTAGAAACAATCAGGAAAAGAAATAAAGGCTATAAAAGTGGATGGTTTAATAAAACTACTAAGCTCAAACTGCAGGTATCAAGAACAGAAATGTGGGTTTCCATAATGGGTGGAGAGGCAGCAGTATAAGGAAAGGGAAACATGGATGGAGGTAGAGAGGAGAAGTTAGGAAGGTAAAGTGTCAAGAAGGCCATGGGGGACTACTCTGGGGCTCAGGCAATCAACACGGTCAAGTGTAAAGCTGGGATTTGGGAAAGACCCTCCTAGAAAACGGCTCTGGTGACCTGCAAGGACAGCAGCTCTGGTGGTGCTGGGGATGGCAAAAAGCTTGTATTCTAGCAGTGGGGTAATAAATGGAAAGATAGAAAATAGAGAATGCTTAGTAGAAGCAGTAAGACTGAAAACTTCCTAGCTCTGTCTCCAGAGCCAACCCCTGAAAACGTGAGAGATTGACATGAAATTTTAGAAAGGTAGAGGAGGTTTTATTCTTATGGCAGCTTTTAGAGAATGTAGATACTGGAAGCATAAACTCCTTTTGGCTTAACAATTTTAAATAACATCTTTAAAATCCTTTTTTTCCACTATAATAATTGCTCTTAAACTTTTGAAAAAATCTTGTGAATATTTTGAGTTGTACAGAGATTATAAAAAATTATTTTCTCCATTTTATAATAATTGACCTAAATGTGTTAACACAGAGAAAGTTGCAAGTATTAAGGTTTTAATGAAAAATTTTCTACTTTTAAAAATCAAACAAAAGTTTTTATAATATGTTTAGACAGAAAAATGTTCTTTGTTCATAGAAAAATTGTAGGTGTATTTTACTTATGCTTTTGTATCCATTTTATAAAACATAATTATTCATTGCTGTGTACATTCTAATCATTATTATACAGCATCAGAAAGCTACAAATCCACATTTTATTATCATAGCTTCCCATAAAATTGCCTTTATAGGGTTATATATAATAATTTGATTTTAAAATGCCACTACTTTTATCTAGGATATGCATAGAAATATGAATAAAATATTTACATTAAAATAAAAACAACCAATAAAATGACTACAAAAAGTATTTCATGCCTTATGCTATTCATTATCTTTTACTTATGATTTATATGGTTAATTCCTTTTATGAGGTTCATGCTAACAAAACAGATAACAGAAAAAAGTCATTAAAACATTGATAAAACATGTTTTAGATAAAAATTTCCTAAAACAAAATGAAAAGAGACATATTCTCACTTTTGTCAAACGAAAGCCCTACAAAATCATCATGTTTCTTCTTTCCTCCTGGTTCCCAGGAAGCTCAAATTGAAATTTTGTTCAAATACCCTTCAACTGACTACTTTCTTATGGCATAATTATTTCTACATTTTATCTTTACTACATGCATTTTCTATTGTTTCTCATAATGTACTGGTTTTCCATTCTCTGTGTGTTTTTAATGTCATCAATTTTTTTATATCCTTTTTGGAAGTGGGCAAAACATAAATGACAAATAATGAATTGTGTCATCAAATCACACTAAAGTCCAATAAAAAAATTCATTGTCAGGAAAATTTAAAATTAATTTATTAAATTAAATTTTTAGAAAATGAACTTGCCTTAAGTTAAAAGTGCAGGTTTAGGAATGAGAAGGAAGATGGCCGGCTAAAGACATCATTTAAGGGCCATCCTGGTGGGAAGAATGGATGTCAGACAAAGGAGAGGGGAGAAGAGATGTAAATCAGGTGTAGATCATAGAGAGAGGTGCTGGAGCCTGCCAGGGACCTCACGGACGAAAATTGCGAAGCAGAGAAGGAAGAAGATAAAAGAAAAAAGATAATGACATGGATCAAACACAGGGAGGCTGAGAGCCCAGAGAAAGGGTAAGGCGGTATCCCTCTCTCCCTTCCATGTGACCCCGGAGACAAACATGCTGTTAAGTTTCTTGGAGGCTTTTCCAGCCCCATGTGCCCAGGCGTGGTGGCAACATGGAATAGTGAGATCTTGCATGATCCCGGAGCTTGGCATTCCATGTGGGGCTTCCCTCTAAGGAGAGCATCAAAAGAGGCCAGAGAGATGGCTTTCTTCGGTTCCGATGCTTCCTCCCCCACTCTTCTCCCAACCACTGCAACAGGGAATGCAGCTTGAGCCGAGAATATGGCAAGCAGCCGCTTCCCCACCGTGGGCATGTGCTGCAGACTGAGGTTCCCATGGAGAGCGGGTGCCACACCTTTCCACTTGAGGCCCTGTAGTGGACCTGGGGTGCCTGATTTGGGAGCTCCCTGCCCTCTGGCATTTGCCGGAGCCACACACAAGCAGATCTGACAAGCAGACCGACCTGGTATACCCCAGACTCTAGCGGGCTGCTAGGGACCCAGGGTGGAAGTCAGGGAGCTGGACTCAGGTGGAGAGGAGGCCCATGTGGACAGATCTGATGCAAGAAAACTGGCCAGCTGGGAGAGAATCCATACCACCTTCCCCCCTCACAGAGAAAACCCACCCTGTTGGTTTAGGGTGGATCCTCCGAGGGGAAGAGCTGACCCCAGATGCCACAGCAACCAGGTGTGGTGCACCGGCACCCGTGCTGACCTGGAACTGCAGACCCCTCTCCCACACATTTCATCGGGGTGGTGCCGGGGGAGCAGTTCGAGCTGAGATTTTGGCGAGCAGCTGACTCCCTCCAGTGGGCGTGTTCTCCAGGCTGAGGTCTCCACAGAGAGTCGGGCCCATGCTTCTTCCCTAGACTTATAGTGGACCAGGGTTGCCCAATTTGGCAGTTCCCTACATGCCAGCATTTCATGGAGACCCATGCTAAGGAGTCAGACATGCAAGCCTAGGGGAGGTTTGAGCCAGATAGCCAGGTTGTGAATCTCGAATGGCCCCATTTACACAGGCAGACTTTCACAAGCCACGGGAGCCCCTCCCTAGAAGCTGGGAGCAGACCTTCTAACCCTGTCAAAACAGCTACCTTACCAGCTGTCCTGGAGCCTGAGGGTGGGCTCACCCAAGCCAGCCCTGCCCAGCCACACTCCCCGACCCATGTCCACTGTTGCAGAGAACAAGGACTCACCTGGAAGTTTCAGGGCCCCACCCGCCATCTGCGGCATTGGAGAGCTCCACTTGAGAGAGAGGCTAGAGGAGCGCACAGGTCTCAAAAACAACATTGCGGCTTCTTCCTTCTGGCAAGCCTTACCTACTGACAGGGTGGTAAATTTGGCCAGCCCTCTTTACAGAGCATTTATTGACTCAGTCTTACAGGATAAGATTGATTCTCACCCACAAGCACCTTCTACTGTCTCAGAGATTAAACTGGGCATGCCGATATAATTCACATGGCTAAGAAGGCCATAGGACTGGGGAAAGAGAAAGGATTTCAAAGACCTTCATCCTCATCAAAGTGAGACAGAGAATCTGACCACACACGCAACTCAACACTGCTACAGCCTACAAACAACTAGCAACTGTGAAAAATACCACACTAAGGATATCCACAACCAAGACTTCTACCCAGAACTTAGATTACCATCAAAACACCCACAAACAAAGCCAAAGGTTCTTACCCAACACATGCTACAAGTACACCCATACAATGAAGCGAGGGGAAAAAGCCCCATCTAAAAAAAGGAAATCCAAAAATAAGAAGCAACAGCTCCTCCAGATGAAAAGGAATCAGCAAAAGAACTCTGGAAGTATTAAAAAACAGAGAAAAGGACACCCCCAAAAGGGAGCACCAGCTCTCTAGAAGTGGATATCAACCAAAATGAAAACATTGAAATGACAGATAAAGAATTCCAAATGTGGACCGTAAGGAAACTCAATCAAATTCAAGAGAAAATGGATTTGCGTTTTCCTGGTGATTAGAGATATTGAGCATTTTTTCATATCCTTGTTAGTCTGTCTTCTTTTGAAAAGTTTCTGTTCATGTCCTTTGCCCACTTTTTGATAGGGTTGTTTGATTTTTTCTTGGTAATTTTCCTGAGTTCTATATAGATACTAGTTATCAGCCCTGTATCAGATGTGTAGCATGCAAAAAATATGTTCTCCCATTCTGTAGGTCATCTGTTTGCTCTCATGATAATTTCCTTGGATGTGCAGAAGCTTTTTGATTTGATCAGGTCCCATTTATTTATTTTTGTTGTTGCTGTGATTGCCTTTGGGGTCTTCTTCATAAATTCTTTCCCTAAGCCAATGTCTGTAAGAGTTTTTCCAACATTTTCTTTTAGAATTCTTATAGTTTCATGAGATATCACTTATCTCCAGTGAGAATGGCCTTTATCAAAAAGTCCCAAAACAATAAATGTTGGCATGGATGCAGAGAGATAAGAACTCTCATACACTGCTGGTGGGACTGCAAACTAGCACAACCTTTATGGAAAGTAATATGGAGATACCCCAAAGAGCTACAAATAGAACTACCATTTGATCCAGCAATCCCATTACTGGGCATCTACCCAAAGGAACAAAAGACATTCTATTAAAAAGACATCTGCACTAGAATGTTTATGGCAGCACAATTCACAACTGCAAAGATGTGGAAACAACCCAAGTGCCCATCAACACATGAGTGGATTAATAAAATGTGGTATATGTACACCATGGAGTTCTACTCAGCCACAAAAAAACAATGGTGATCTAGCACCTCTTGTGTTATCCTGGATAGAGCTGGAGCCCATTCTACTAAGTGAATTATCACAAGACTGGAAAAACAAGCACCACATGTACTCACCATCAAATTGGTATTAACTAACTTAACTGACCAACATTTAAGTGCACATGTGTAATAATATTCATCAGGTGTCAGGCAGGTGGGGGGAAGGGGGGATGGGTATATTCATACCTAATGGGTGCAGTGCACACCATCTGGGGGATGGACATGCTTGAAGCTCTGACTCAGGTGGGTCAAAGGCAATATATGTAACCTGAACATTTGTATCCCCGTAATATGCTGAAATAAAAAAATTAAAAATTAAAAAATAAAGAGAATGGAAAGCCAACTCCAAGAAGCCAGAAAAACCATTCAGAAAATGAATGAAAAATTCACAAAACACATAGATATATTAAAGAAAAAACAAATAGAGCTTCTAGAAATAAAAAATTCATTTAAGAAAATACAAAACACAGTAGAAATTTCAAGAATAGACTGGACCAGGCAGAAGAAAGAATATCAGAGCTTTAAGAAAACTCTTTTGTGTTAATTCAGTCAGTCAAAAATAATAAACAGTTAATTAAGAGGAATGAACAAAGCCTATAAGAATAATGGGATGTTGTAAAACATCCAAATATAAGAATTATAGGCATCCCTGAGGGTGAAGAAGAAAACAGAAAAAGGCTGGGGAAATTATTTGAGGGAATAATAGAGGAAAACTTCCCTGGTCCTGCTAGAGATTTAGAAATCCAGATACAAGAGGCTCAATGAATACCTGAGAGACTCATCACAAAGAGGCAGTCACCAAGTCACATAGTCATCAGACAGGCTAAAGTCAACATGAAGGAGGAACTCCTGTGAACCATAAGGAGAAAGCATCAAGTAACTTACAAAGGAAATCTCATCAGGCTGACTATAGATTTCTCAATGGACACCTTACTAATCAGAAGGGAGTGGGACCCTATCTTCAGTCTTCTTAAACAGAACAACTGGCAGCCTAGCATTTTATATCCTGAAAAAGTAAGTTTTATAAATGAAGGAGAAATAAAGACCCTTCCAGACACACCAGCACTGAAACAATTTGTCAAGACCAGACCTGCCCTGCAGGAAATACTCAGAACTTTATTATGCATAGATCAGCACAATGGTCACACACCAGAAAAGCTAAAGCTTAGAGCTCATATAGAACAATAGTACAAGAGGTAAAACAAAGCAACAAAGTACTACCCAACTGGATGAACAGAAAAGCACCCCACATATCCATTCTGTCAATCAATGTGGACAGTTTAAACTTCCCAATCAAGAGAAATAGGTGGGCTGAATGGATTTAAAAAAATACAAGCCAAGTATCTGCTGTCTCCAGGAAACACATCTAACCCACAAGGAATCATTCAGACTCAAGCTTAAGAGACAGAAAAAAATATTTCATGCAAATGGTAACCAAAAGAAAGCAGGTATAGCCATTCTTTTATCAGATAAAATTGACTTTAAATCAACAATAGTAAAGACAAGATGGTCATTATATAATGGGAAAGGGAACAATGAAGTTTTATTGCAGGACAATTCACAATTGCAAAGAGGTGGAATCAACCCAAGTGCCCATCAATTCATGAGTGCATTAACAAAATGTTGTGTGTGTATACCATGGAATATTACTCAGCCAGGAAGAAGGATGACTTAATATCTTTTGCAACAATTTGGATGGAACTGGGGACCATTATCCTAAGTGAAGTATCTAATGAAAGGAAAACAAATACCACATGTGCTCATGATTAAATTGGAACTAACAGGTGAGCACACATGTACATAGGGGGAAGTAAAACTTAACAGAAATCAAGCAGGGGGAGGGGAGTGGAGGGGATGGGCAAAAACCTACCTAGTGGATACAATGAACACTATCTGGGTGACAGGCACACTTAAAACGGTGCCTTAAGCACTACAAAATTGATCCATGTAACCAAAAATATTTGTACCCCCATAATACTTTGAAATAAAATAAAACAAATTACCTACTATATCATAATAAGTAAGCACAATTTTGTAAAAATAATAAAGAATGAAAAAGGTGATATAACCCCACATAAGGAAGGAATTTTTAAAATCATTGGCTGATGCTTTGTGTAAACAAATCTCGGTGAAATGGATATTGTTTATAAATATAGATGCTTTTCATTTAAACTTCTTAACTTTCTAAAAATCTGTATTATTTTATAATTCCAATGTCAGCATCAACTCGTAAGGAAAATAATCCTGAATTCTGTCTCTCTTCCTTCCCCCCATACCTAACAAGTAAATACTACACATATGCCAAAAAAAAAAGTACAAGTTTAAACAGCATGAATACTGAAATCAACTTTATTAATTGAACTTATATCACCGTTAAAATGATCTATACATAAAAAGGGGCAATAGAATAAACTATCAATTAGAAAAGCTCTAGATTTATTAATATAAGGCATGAAATAACAATTAATAATATCAGTTAGGAATAGCAGAAATTTACCTAGCCTGGGAAACCTGAAATCCACTTGTTACATTGATTATGTCATTGACAATTTAGCTGACCTTGACTAAGTCTTTACCTTTTGGCACTTCGGTTTTCTCATGTATAAAACAAATAAATTTGACATACAAATCAGTAAGGCTCCTTCCGATTCTCAAATCATTTCGTATAATCTTTTCTAAAGTTTTTATATTTTAGATGCACTATTTATTTTGGTTTTTTTTGTCTTGTTTTATTGGGCTTAATAAATTAAGGGAGGCAAAAAGTTATAGAGAAAATCACACAAGAGAAAAAGGACGTAGATTTATCTTTTCCTGCATTTCTTTTGAAAGAATATGCTTATTACACTTTAGTAAGCTTAAATTAGAAATGTTTAACTTCTAAAAGTTTGTAAAATTGTAACCAACAATAAGTAATACTTAAAACCAGTTGCATTTTGTAATAAAAGACCGAGACTAGGAGTCTTTTAAGAGCACTTTGAAAAACGAGCACTTAAAAGATTTTTGGCATCTTCCAAAGTTGCATTTTGGCTTGCAGATTTCTCAGAAAAATGTGTTATGTGAACATACTTTTTTTCAGAATCTCAACACATCCACCACAGAGAGAATTAGGAAAATAGAGTTCCATGGAAATGAAAACTACATATTTTAACATAACTCTTCACTTTTTCTCTCGGTTTCCAAAAACGTTTTATTCTAATTTGATTTGCATTTGGCATAATTTAGTATTAGATTGTCCATCTCCACTTCAGATTGACAGCTGGAAGGTATTCAATAACCACAGGCCTAAGGCAGCAAAATAGAATTATAACTGGAAGGAAACCAAGGAGTTTGCATCAGTACAATTTCCATTTTGCTTTACCAGCTGACTTGGTTTCTTGTTTATGTCCTTTTTCAAGCGTTTGAGTGTTTTTCTGTGTGTGTGTGTGTGTGTGTGTGTGTGTGTGTGTTTTATAAGCATTGTACATATTTAGAATAGTTTTATCTACCTCTGATAAAGGAGTGGAATCCAAGAGAACAATACCATTTGGCTGAATCACTAGAGAGCTGGCAAAATCATCAGTTTTTATAATATCTTTCTGACACCATCAGACTCTAAGGCCTTCCCTTAATAACAATGTACATCTAATTATAATATCTCAGTTTCATTAACATTTTAAACTATCCTCTAACCTATTGACATAGTTGTAAAGAGGCTGACGGGTACTTAAATAAAAGAAGAAAATTACTACTTACAAACACTAACAAAGATGTTAGAACAGTTATTGAAGTAATTGATTCACTCTCTACAGCTGCAGAATTGATATTCCTGAAATGTTAAATTAATTTATGTAACAGTTGTCCAAAACATTCCTCCTGAGTTTTCTTTATCTTTTTGGGGAAAAGATATATCACCACCGGGGTCCCCAAAATGAATTTTTAATAGAGAGAATCAATGAAACCAAAAGTTTGTTCTTTGGAAGATCAACAAAATTGAGAACCCTTCAGCTAAACTAAAAAGAGAGAGAGAGAGAGAGAGAGAGAGAGAGAGAGAGGCCAGCCACAGTGGCTGTAATCCTAGCACTTCAGGAGGCAGAGGCAAGAGGATCACTTAAGGCCAGGAGTTTGAGACTAGCCTTAGCTAGAGCAAGATACCATCTTTGCACAAAAATAGAAAAAATTAGCTAGGCATTATGGTTTACACCTGTAGTCCCAGCTATTTGGTGGGGAACCAAGGGAAGAAGGCTGAGGCAGGAGGATTATTTGAGCCCAGGAGTTCGAGGTTGCAGTGAGCTATGATGATGTCCCTGCACTTTATCCCTGGCAACAGAGCAAGACCCTGTTCCCCCCAAAAAATATAGAGAGAGACAGAGAAGATGCAAATAATTAAAATCAAAATGAAGGTGGAGACCCCATTACTAATTTTATAGAAATTAAAAGGATATTAATTGTACATTAACAAATTTACTAATTGAGATAAAATAGACAAATTCCTAGAAACACACAAATTACCAAAGTGACTCAGGAAGAAATAGAAAATCTCAATGGGCCTATAACAAATAAAGGATTGAAGCAGTAATCAAAAACCTCTCAACAAAGAAAAATCCAAGACCAGATAATTATGTTGAGGACTTCCGACAAACATTTGAAATAAATTAACATCAATCCTTCTCAAATTCTTGCAAAAAAGTAGATGAGGAAGAGATAATTTTTAATATATTCTATGAGACCATTACCCTGAAACCAAAGAAAAACAAATATACTACAAAAAAGAAAACTGCAAACCAATATTCCTTATGAATATTGATGTAAAAGCCCTCTACAAAATCCTGGCAAACCAAACCCCAAATCACATTAAAGAGATTATACACCATGACCAAGTGAGACACATCTCAGGAATGCAAAGATGGTTCAACATAAGAAAATAAGCTAATGTAATAAATCATATAATCAGAACAAAGTAAAGAAAGCATGTTCCTAGGATAGGGTAAGTAACAAAGATTGGCAGTTTCCTCAATCCCTCTCCTTGCAGGAGGAAAATTTATTAGAGGGGTTGAACAAAGGAGTCAGAGTGTCCTCCTCATGAAAATCCTTCTGCAGTCAGCATGGGTTAGAGACACAGGGCTCACTCCAACTATGGTCGTTCCTTCCCTAGGACCCCAAATAATCACTGTGGTTTCAGCTAATGCTTGAAAACTCCTTGCCTGACTGGGGTATAGTGAGGAGGGAGAAATGCCCTGAAGGGAGGGCAGAAAATATCTAAACAGCCAGGACAAGCAGGAAAGCCAGTGTTGTGGGATATTAATTGTGTCTCCTTAAAATTCATATTTTGAAGTCCTAACCCCCAGTAGCTCAGAATGTAACTGTATTTGAAGATAGGGTCTTAAAAAAGTAATTGCGTTAAAATGAGATAATTAAGGTGGATCCTAATCCAATACGACTGTTGTCTTTACAAGAAGAGGAGATTAGCACAAAGATATAGGCAGAGGGAAGAGCATGTGAAAACACAGAAAGGGGATGAGCATCTATAAGCCAAGGAGAGAGGTCTCAGAAGAAATGAACCTTGTTGAATCTTACCTTGGACTTCCAGCCTCCAGGAACTGGAAGAAAATACATTTCTGTTGTTTAATCCACCAGTCTACTGACTTTGTTATGGCAACCCAAGCAAACAAATACAGCATGATCCTGACACAGGCCTTCACTAAACCCATTAGGAAAAAATGAGGTAGGTGATCCACATGATTAATAAGGTCAGTTGCCTATAAAAATGTTATTTCGTACCTCTACATTTACCAGAAGGTTAAATGGAAGAGTGGCAAATAATCTTCTAAGGGCAAAGTGAGATAGGACAATGCTCTTTAAAGAGGGTGAGTGCTAGTGTCTGCTAATGCTGAGCAAATGATGAGTAGCAGATATACACCTTTGGAGGTAAAAGTTAAGAGGTAAAAGCTCAATTGCTTTGTATAAGAAAGAAATGAGCTATGAGAGGTCAGAAGACAAATTTTAATATGGAAAGCCAGACGTCTGGGAGGGCTAGGCCAAAGGGAGGAGGGTGAGAAAGAGGAGTCCCAATGGTAAGAGAGGCAGAGAGGTGGGGCTGGGGCTTTGCACATGACCCTGCCCACACCCTTCATCATAAGAAACTTCTCTACTTGCCTGGATGTGACTGCATTTATTTTTGAGACTACAGAGAAGTATTGCACCATTTGGCAAGTTTATTGCAGGCTAAAACAGAGACTGCTCTGGCGGATGACTTATAATTAGACCTCCATGACCAGGATTATCTGGGAGGAAAAGGGATTATATAGTAGTTTATTGAGGCTTTGGGTTGATAACAATCAAATAAGTGGGCTTCATTGTGTGATGAGGTGAGATACAGAGTTGGGCTTTAGATGTTGGCCTCATCTGAAGAGCTTCTTCAAAGAGCTCGATTTGCAGTACGAACCTTGCCGGGGAGAGCCTTAGTGAACAGAAGCAGTGGGATGCCACTCCTGGAGCGAGTCTCACAGAACTCATTGGCCAGTATCGTGGAAAAGAGCAGTTTCACTCATATGAAACAAAGGTTTTTTCTCTCTTTTCCACACTTCTTCCCCTAAAAAATAAAAATAAACTGAAAAAAGAAGAAGAAAATCTTGTGGAAAATTGGCAAGGAGGCAGTACTGCTAGCAGCCCATGGAGGGCTACAGCAGGTGCCATTCTTTACTGTAGATCCTTGCCCAGTCTTGGGCTGGTGGTAGCTGTAGGACATTGGTGGTGGTGCCCAGAAAAGGCAGTGCCATGAGAGAAATGGTGGCCTTTGAGCATCGATGGGACTGCCTGCACTGCAGGGACTTCCCTGTCCTTCAAAACAGCATTGATCCCCAGCAGGAGAATAAGGTGACAGTGCAGAGATGATGGAGCAGGGCTAATTCGAGAACGGGACTGTGGTTTACGGTCACACCATCTGGCTTCATGCAGTGCCAAGGGGGAGTGTGAGCTTACCCTGCCTCTAGGGCCTGGGGGGACACAAGAGCAGTAGAATGGGAGAACCACAAACCACAGCAGGGCAGCGACCTTTCCCAGTGAGAGTAAACTTGTTTTGGGCAAGAGTGAAACACCCTCTGGGGACTCCCAGAAATACTTGAGTGGGATGTGCACTTTGCAAGAGGCTTAGGTCCTGTGTAATGCATGGTAGGACATAAGGCAGTGAGATTTGAGTTATTAATGTTAATGTGATCTCATTTGCTTCCACAGGCTGGTGTGGCCTGAGGAAATTTTGGTTCTATTGTGTGTAATGGGGAGCTTCTGGTAACTTTTTAAAGGAGTGTAACATAATGAAAGTAATGTCTTAGGAAGATTAAATTCCAATTTATGAGTAAAGAGAAATGACTTTAGCAGTAGGAAAACATTAGTTACAATGCTTTAAAAATTGAGAAAATTTCATTGTAGGTTTTAAACAAATCTATCCCATTTAACATGCTGATTTACATACATACCTCAAAGAAAAAAAAAATGCCCAAAACTTTGGAATAATTTGCAAAGGTATACAAAACTACTGCTAATTAAGGTCCTCAAAAAGTCTTTAGCTTGAAACAAAGCTAACGTGTCTTGATTTTTAGTCTGTGTTGCCTAACACTTCTGAATAATTGCTAACACCTTGTTTTCATGTAGATTGTCAACTTCATGGTCTCTGAGTTGATTCTGAATCTTACTGTTCGCACACAAATTAAAAGGCTTTTCTACAGCCCGTATAAGTAGAGGAAATAAAGAACATTGGACCAGTTCCCTCTGTTTGATTAGTACAGGACAAATAAAACAATTGCTGATTAAATCATTTAGCTGGCCTAAAAACTTCTGTTTAACTGTCTTGGACAAGTTACTCTCTCATTGTCTCATCCTCATTATGTATAAAATAAACAAGACTAGATGATCTCCAACTTCTTTTCCACCTTAAAATTATATGATTCTGTAGAAATGACTATATTTGCTTGAGAATTGTTTCATTTTCTCATGTTGACTAAATCTTCTCATACGTTTCTCTCAGGCCAGATTGAAAAGATTCAGAATTTCTATTTAATCTAAGCAAAATTGCCTTCCTTTCAAAAAGGCAGACAACAGCTTTAGCTCTTATAAAAGGAAGCAGGAAGGAACGGAGGAAGAGTAACTTATACTTAAATGAAAGCTTCATTAGGAAAAATGAACTAATCAGTGTCCTCTGAGGAAAATTCATCTGTTCAGAAGGGCATAGCCTCTGCTGTTATGCATACTTAATATAATTTATATTATTAAAATTATTACATAAATATATGCATATAGATATATATTTATATATATGGAACACAGCTAATGGACCATATTTTACTACTTAGTATCATTTCTATCAAGAATTACTAGCTATTGTGATATTACATTTGAATATAGATAGGATAAAATATTCAAGCAAATATTATCTACACTGGTGCTGGGAATACTAAGTAAACTTGTTAAATAGAACCTTCTGAAAAGTTCCGTATTCTGTGGTGAGTCAGTACATAATAGCAAAGTTGAAAGATGAGTCCAAGTCTCATCCAATGGCAATTATTTGTATTTTTTAAATATTGAAAAGACTTCCATTCTTAGCTTAGACAAATTTGATGAAAAATTAAGTGCAGAAATGTGAATTGAAAATATTTTTGAATGATTATTTGTTTTATCAAATATCTAAAATCAAACCTTAGACTAGAATCTCAGAGAGTATGCTTAAAAAAAAAAAAAAAGAAATGAAGGAAAGGGAAAAGGAAGGAAAAAGAGCAACTATGAAAAATGTGGCTTTGAAAAAACATCACAAAGTGGTGGTATTAAAAAAACAGTTTAATGACAGCTTAAGTAGATGATAACATTTATTGAATGCAACAACTAATTTTTAAAGTCTTTTCTTATAATATTAAGCTAAAGGAAAAAAGGAAATGGAAGAATACAGTACTGGTATTTACTGAAATCCACTATGGCCTTGGCTCTATTTAATCCTTATGACTACCCAATGATGTCATTATTACAATTACCTTATGAAACATAAAAGAAAATTACATGTGATACAAATTACAGGGAATCACATCTTAGGACCAGAGAGAGACATGGATACATGCAGGCATATGTAAAGGCAGCAAACTGCTCACAAATGCACAAAAAAATAAAATTGAAGTCTCAGGTATTCTTCTCCCATAAAATTAAGAAGTATTGCGGACAACTAAATGCAAGCAAAATAGGCCAGTGTTAAAAAGATCTTTTGAAACAACGCTACTCTGTTACTAAAAAGAGAAAATAATAAAATACCTGGAAAAACTCATGCAAATATCATTCAATGAAAAGAGGGGGATCAATTTTTTCTTAATGTTTTATATCCTTCTTTATTATTTTCTCTTTCTTTGTTAAAGATAATCTTTTGTCCTTTCTGGATAATTAAAGAAAGATCAATGCTGATGCGGAAGCCAATAGACTAGATGCAGAGAGTGTCACCAGATTAAAGAAGAAAATAGAAATTTGAGGAATCACTTCAAAAATCTTTGCAAAGTATTAATGAAGCAAATGTTTAGAGGCAATTATATTAGTAATAATGGGAATAGAAACATGTAGTCACAGCAAAAGTTTACATGGAAAAATAGAGTTTGTGTGTGTGTCTCTCTCTCTCTCACACACACACACACACACACTCACACACAAACTAGAGAAGTAAAGCACTGTAGAGGAGAAAATAAGGAGTGGCTTAATTTAACTCAAAAGTTTTTCTATTAATTAGGTCATTTATTTTATTATACCATATTACAGTAACAACCTGGTTTTTTCCTAATAATTCTTAACTGATAATAAAATGTTTTCTATTTATATTACAAAATATGTTTTCACTTATAATACAGTGAATATTCTGTAAAACAGATAAGCAAAAACAGCTATTTTTTAATCAGGCTAAGGCAGATTGTGCCATGGCAATGGAAAATCCTCAAATCTCAGGAGTTTAAAACAAACAACCAAACAAACAAGGTTTATTTTTCTCACTTGTGCAATAGTGCCAATTGTGAGTTGTTGCGTTAATCTGCTTGGGCTGACGTAACAAAATGCTACATGCTGAGTGGTTTAAACAACAGAAATTTATTTTCCCCAAATTCTGGAGGCTCAGAAATCCAACATCAAGATGCCATTAGGGTTGGTTTCTGGTAAAGCCTGCCTTCTGGACTCGTAGACACCTGACTTCTCGCCCTTTCCTCACGTGCATGGCCTTTTCCTCCATGTACACACACACACACACACACACACACACACACACACACACACA
>RJWJ010016800.1:0-33949 GCA_004363605.1 Indri indri | reverse complement strand
TGGATTCAACCAGCTTGTCAGCTATCTAGGTCGCCTTATGTGAAATTTGGCTAATTACAATATCATTTGCATTGTGGTTTTAAAAGTTTTCCACCCTTGAAATCACTATGACAGTTCTGAAACAACTATTTAAAGTATGAAAATGGGAGGGAACCAAATTCTAGGAATTACTACCCGAATTCTTAGTAAAAACCAACCCCTTAGCCTTGAATATTGCTCCCCTCAATTATTGAGACTTCATAAGACCACGAACCCCTTCCTTTTGGTGCAGCAGCTCTTTTTGAGCCGGTCTGCTCCTTTTCTCTTGATATAGCGTAATTTTACTTTCAACAAAAGCTGTTTACTTGGCTTACGTGGTGCATCCCAAAGATCTTTTTCTCTGAAAATCACCAAGAACCTGAAAATACCTTCATAGGAGGCTGCTAACAGCTGTGGTCAAACCCTCCAGCATGCTCCTTCCTTGGGCCATTGCCCTGTGTGTGCCCTTCCTGGAGCTCTTCCCTCAACGAGGCTCATGGTTCCCTCCTCAGTCTTTTTAAATCTTCTTCAAATGTCATCTTTCCAGTGGGCACTTCCACAACCTCTATTTAAGTTTGCAATCCCTCTCCTTCCCTGCTTCATCTTTCTCTATTGCATAGCTAATCTATTGATCTACCCTAAAACTTACTACATTATTTGTTTTGTTATTTGTTGCCCCTCCCTAGAATGTGAGTTCTATGATATAAGGATTTCTAGTGCCTAGAAGAGAGGTTGGCACAGATAAATGATTAATAAAAGTTTGTTAAATACACATAAGATTGATGGATAAATGTTAAAAATAGTCTATCCCCTGAATGCTTAATCCTGGAGAGAGAACTATAGTGTAGGGGTTAAGGTAACCATCTTTGGAGACTGACTTAGTATTGAGTCCTGGCTCAGTCACTCACTAGCAATGGGACCTTGGGTGAGTCACTTCATCTCTCGACCTTCACTTTTCTCATTTATGAAAAAAGAATGGTAACACCCATCTTCTAGGGTGATCATAGAGAAAAATGACATGTTACACGTAAAGAACAACAGCAATAGGCCAGGAACAAATTAGACTGGTAAATTGTAAATAGTCATTTTCTAAAAATTGTCACCACTCCAACATTAAGGAGTGAAGTTATTGCTCTGCCTCCCCAGCAAGACACAATCTGTAATCCCCCAGGGGTAAGCATGAGTAACTGATGTTGTATTAGCATAGAATGACTTCAGAATATCATATCGTCCTGGGTTCTGACATGTCCATATTCAAAAAACAAGATGTAATCAGATTAATTCTTAAGATACTTGAAATTTTGTTTCATTTTAAGATATGTCAAGATCCCATCTCTCAGTATCTAAGATTTAGGACTGACCCAGAGAGGTGAGCTGAGGATGGCATTGAGCTCAGAGTACAGAAATTATATAATGACTTTTAAATGTTCTCCCTAGACTCTTTCTAACTAAAAACAAGGCTTCCTAGACTTCTTATTTCCACTCCAGAATGTAGGGAGCATGGGAGTCTTCAGTTTTATGATCACAACAACAACAACAAAAAACTAAACAAACCAAAAATGAACAATTCTTATCAGATATAGCAGAGACTTGAAGTCACAGGGAAAAACCACTGCCTCAAAAGTTGAAATGGTAGACAGGCAAGTTCAGAGCATCACAACCTACTGAAGCAGAAGCTCAGAGGCAGGAAACACCACCAGAACCACACCAAGGGAAAACAACTGAAAGGACTGTATGGCTCAGACCTTATTTAAGAAGAAGTCTCTAGGGAAACACAAAGACAACCAAGGAGACAAAAACAAGGACACCAGAGGAAATTTTAGCTTCTGATCCCTTTAGCCAAAGCAAACAGTAAACATGGCCTGACCCCTAGCCTGATAAACAAAAAAACCTCTGCAAAAGGCCTGTTTACATCAATTCCTTTCACCCAGTATATCACATCCAGATTCAACAAAAAATTACAAGGCATACTAAAAGACAAAAAACAAAGTAGTCTGAAAAGAGAGAAAGCAAACATCAAAGCAAGACTCAGAGATGTTGAAATTATCAGACCTGGAATTTTAAATAACTATGACTAATATCCTAAAGGCACTAATGGGAAAAGTAGGCAACATACAAGAACACATGAATAATACAAGCAGAGACAGAAACTCTAAGAAAGCATTAAAAGGAAATGCTAGAAATCAAAAACACTGTACCTGAAATGAAAAATATCTTTAATGAGCTCATTAATGTATTAGACATGGCCAAGGAAAGAGTCAGTGAGCTTGAAGAAAAATAAGGCTTTCTTAAAGAAACTGCACTTAATATAATATAAAAGATATAAATGCTGAACTTCAACATAGAGGTAAATTTTTATGAGTAAATTTGTAGAGGATCATACCTGAGAAAAGATACTTAGCATTACATCAATTTATTGAACATAAGATACACTTCGAGATGATTGCTTGGTAATTGAGTTCAATGGACTTTAAAATTATACTCTCCAGTTTTATGGAGTAAGCCTTGTCAAAATGGAATATTTATGACAAAAGCATTTAATAGCAAGCATATAATGATTGTTAGCTGATGAAATAATTTCAAGAAAATGCATTTGTTGCAATGTTTTTCATTAAGGTGTCACCTGTCTTTTATTTATTTGGGATAAAGCACCTATCTTTATAATCCCCATTTTAATTTATTATACCAATACTAGTGCTCCTAAGAAAGCTACTTCCAGTAAACTTTTACGACATGCAATTACTGGGCTGTACAACTTACAGTCGAATCCTGCATTTACCTTTTTGAGGACTCTATTTCTAAACCACCTGCACCGTCTTTCTTTCCAGGCTCTGTGATAATCTTACATTGCTAATACATTTATTACTGCACTTCCTTATTTTATACTTGGAGAAATTCTCTGTGACATTGTCCTTACAGATAAAGCAGTGGTTACTATGAAAACTCTAAACAGATATTTATAATTTGAGTTCAAGTTACAGGACTCCCTTATGGAAGTCTCACAGAAAAAAATCATAGACAAGTTTAATATTTTGAAAGCCCAAAATAAATTGTGTAGAAAGCTCATAAGCGTGCTTAATCGGCATGCCCTACATGCTGTCTGGAATAAAGGAAACTTGAATGACTGAATTATTCAATAATTTGCGACATGCAGTGTTATCGTTATTGATATGTAAATACAAATGCCCCTTGGTCATTAGTTAATTTTCTTCAGTTTGGGTCTTCCTGCAGTTTGACTTCTTCTCCCTGTCCCCAGGAAAAGACAAAACACTGAGTTTTTTGCATGTGATTTTTCCAATTTGTTCTTAGGGAGTATTATAGCAGTCTGGCACTGCAAGAATCTCTGCATGATTTTTTTCAATAAAAGGGATGAGTATTTTACTAGAGTGCTTATTAAGAACTCACAAGCAAGGCATTGCATATGGGATATTCGATGCCTCCCTGCTTATAAACCTCTCAACCAACCTCCACGAGCTAGGCAAGGCTCCTTGGCAGACTTTGTCTCCCACTATATTCTTTGCATCAGTGCAAAAAATGCTCCAGTCCTAGGGGACGCCTCACTATTCCCTGACAATTCAGGAGCTGCATCTCCACTTTTGTATCTCCCACAACACAAACCCAGTGAGTGGTCTGGACAAAGTACAGGCTCAATAATCATTTATGGTATTAAATTGGAGAGGAGAAACAAAAAGCATTTGACTCTTCCCAGAAGTTAGGTATAGTGACTGTTTCTCACATGGTCATCTTTCTGGTTACAGCACCTACGCCTTCCACTACGAGCCTTCCTGCTCCCCTAGCATGCAACCTGGATAATCCTGCCACTCCAAATGTCCTCCTCTCTCCTGGCCAACGTGTGGACACATGACCCAAGGTAGTCAGTCACATTGCCTCTTCTAGGGATGTTCATCTGTACCAAGCGACACAAAATTTGAAAACACCTGGTCCTGCTATCTATTCTTAGCCAGTCCAACCACACAAGCTTTCTGGGACTTCTCAAGTTCAGTCCCTCCTCAGTGCCTTTGCTATGTCAGCCTGTCTAACCAGAACGTTCTTCCCGCAGACACTTAGCTGGTTTCCTCTACCATGTTATTCCCATCTTTGTTTAAAAGTCACCTGCTTAGAGAGAACTTTCCTGACAATGCCTTTTTAAACAGCTCCATCTGACAGTCTTGTCACTTTTTCTCCCTTTTCTTTGCCTTATTGTTTTCCACTGCTGTTTTCTCCACATGGAATTTCTATGTATATGAATTTCTATCGGCACGGAAATACATTTCTATGTATTTCTATTGGTTTACTTGTTCTCTTTCTCTCCCACTTGAGAGAGCAGGTACCTCTTCTGTCTTGTTTATTGAGGAAGATGTTTGCCTAGCACATAGTAGATAATAAACATACATTTACTGAATGAATAAATAAATAAATGCTACCTAAATCACTGGAATTGCACTGGTTCCTGTCCTCTCCTAAATCCAATTGGTTGTTTAGCTTTTGCTTTTATTTTTCCAATACATTTCTTTTCTCTTTCTTTTTGTTTTGCTGTGTTTAAGTTAAAGAGTTTAAGTGTCTGATGCTTACAGTTTAAGAGCCCCAACTGAGAGGGTTCAAATGTAAAAGTGCATTTAACATTGTTCTTGTAGAAGCATTTCCCAGCCTTTCTGGTACATACAATTTGGATGAATTCCCCATTCCATTCCTTTTCTACTCTCTTCTAGCTGACCTCCAGAACAGCCTGCAGTAAACTAGAAAATGCATCAGACAGCACAAGCTATACAGTTGGTGCTCAATAAATATTAGTGGAACATTCTATTTGAACTGAAAAAGATGATTCCTGAATAACTTCCTTGTGTAACTATTCCAAATACAGGTCAATGCCTTCTGATCAGTTGCTTATATGAACAAATAATTGACAAGAGACTTATAAAATCATTGCACTATTCCCTTCCTTCTTCTTGGCATAAACACCTAGCATTTACCAGCTGTGTAATGAAACTTCTGATTGCACTCAAATTATTACATTTGAATGCTTAAAATTTCATGTTGTCAAAAACCAGCAACATTATCAAAGGGAAATGAATATGATATAAATATATATGCTTACTTTTAGAAAAGGTACAGCATTTCATTTCCATAATATTTCCAAGTTCTCTTGCGGAGAACCAAATTTTAAGTTAAGAAGAGTAATTCGGTTCACTTAGAGATTTTTGCAGACCAGAGCCGGAGTGGCTTCAATTTGGGGCAAATAATTTAAATTATTTTCAAAGAGAACTGCTTTTTGGAGTTCATTTCTAAGAAACATGCTTTCTTATTAAAAGAATTTTAATGACTTTCTTGTTTCTCATTTACAACAGATCACACTTCCATTAGAACATTAATTGCCAATGTTTTATTTCATTATTTGTGCTTCATTTAGCTGCCTTAATAACTAAGAACACTTATGCAAAAAAACCTTCATAATTGCTTTGTAGTTGCTTCTTTTATTTTCAAAAGTTTTTATGCAGCTCCAGTACTGAGTAAGAAAAAATTATTCAGCATGTCATCTTTTCATTATAAATTCCACATTTACCAATATATGTGTGTATATGTCTATTTAGTTTTTTTCTTGAAACTTCTTCAACTTCTCTCCTTTAGTCATAATATTCTTTTGGTTTTAATTCTCCATACTTTTATGTTAGCTTCTCTAATCAGTTTTCACTTTAGATACAGATTAATAATAAATTTTTCATGAAGCTTCTATAAGATGCTTACAAAATCCATCAGCTTGGCTTTTTGATAGTAAAGTTAAAAAATGATGGTTAATTTACAACAGATGTTCATTCCTATCTCTTTTAGGAAATCTAAAATGTCTATGGATTGCTAGACGCATGTACCAGAAGATTACAAAGCAAAGAAAGGAATGGTGTAAAGAAAGTTCAGGACAACGGAGTTACTTCTGCAGGTGATGGTAGTTTGCTCACCAACTCCTTTGACAGTTGAGTAAACACAACTTCTAAATATCTTCCTATAACTCTACTATCCTCTGTTCATTTAATACTAAAATGTCTCCCCAAAAAGCAGTAGTCTTTCAAATTGGACTGATTTTACTCTTTTGGAAATCACTCTGGAAAAAAAAAATTGTTACAACAAAATTAAAAGAACTAACAATATGTAATTTCAGCTTATGAACATCTGAGGGAAATGTAGTCAGAGTTTTGGTTTGTAGAAGTTTGTTTCGTCTTTTTCTACTTTTGTTGCTGCTATTTCTAATCTTGTTGGTTTGACTAAAATAATCTTTCCCAAAATATATTCCCTAGAACACCAGCACTGAAAAGCGTTAACAGGCATTACATACAGAAAGATTCTGTGGTCAAACAGTTATGGGAAAATGTTTATTTAAATGAAGTTAAACGGGTTTCTTTACCCGGGGATTTCTCAGAATTGTAATATGCGAATGTAGTTCTTAAACATCTAGGACTGGGGTGAAGAAGGTGCTGGTTAGTGTGCAGGAGGCCAACGTTTACTTTCATAGACTATTTTTCTGGACTGATGTTCCAAAAACACATTTTTGGATATATTAGCCTGGAGGATGAAATTCAGTTTGATGTGTGCAGCAGTCAATCTGATTGCAGTGGTAATGACCCAAAGCTGCTTTTTTGGAGTATATTAATTTGTGCTAACCAGGATTGGTTATCTATTTCCAGTTCTAATTAAGCAGAAGTTATCATCTCAAATGAGGAATATATTTAAAAAATAAAAATAAGAAGCCCAGTTCCCTTGTTACCTGATACATAAATATTCCACCAGATCCTTCACAACCACTTGGGAGGAAAATCAGAAAGCCAATTAAATCTCGATGCAGATGGACGAACCCGAGAGCCCAGGAGCCTGCCCCAAAAGGTTTGCTGTCAAACGCTTCAAAATCATCACCAAGGAAAACCCTCTACTGAGTGTCTTATCCTTCACAGGTCGAGCAGTCTCTGTGAAAATATCTCCACTCTACTTGCTCAAGGTTTTCTATGAATAGATGTCCCTTCCTCCCTAAGGTCTCCCAGACCGAAATTCAACATGGCAGTCACATCTCTAGGAAAGCTGCTCTCTGGGTGTTCATTTACTGTTAGAGACTAAAAGCTATCATGATTCGGTTATTATTACGAATCTGATAATCTTGGCAACGACTGAAAACCGTTGCTGCTGAAAACTCTGGTGTCTCATGGAAAAGAGCTGCTCTCGCTTGTCATTTTGAGTTGGAGCTTCTTGTCTGGCCATTAGAAGTTATCACTCAACTCATGAATTATACTCAATACATTCCCATGTAAGGTGTGATGAAACAGAGAAATGTATTTATTTAACCTACCTGGTAATCGTGGTTCCTCTCTGATAAGGACAGACATGGTTGTACACAGATAGCTTGTGCTCATGGGGAAGCCAGATTACAGGAGCATTACACAGGAATACCGTGTACGTAAAGGTGCTGTTTACCGGCTCAGTTCCTATGGTAACCAGAAACTTTGCTCTAATTATCAGTTGGAGGCTAGACCTGAATAATACTAATAGTGCTTAATGGAATTTCGTTACATGGGTCTTTATAGAGATAATAAATCGAGATCACTTACATATATTCTGTGCAATGAGAGGACTATATAGTCAATTTAAGCATGGATATATGCATATATTTATATATATATCCATACATGCCACACAGTACACACATATATGTGTGTGCGTGTTTGTGTATGGTGTGTGTGTGCACAAGTAAATGTATTTCAATATACACAGAGAGAGAGTTTGTCAAAAATGTTCAATTTTTTTGACTACTAAATTGAGGGAAATTTTGAGCTAGACGTGGTTGAGGAAATGTATTATTTCCACATCCCCTTTTTGTTTGTCTGAGTGTGTTTGGCTACTTTTCGCCTATTGTATTTAGCTATTTGGCCCCTTCTTATACAAAGATCATGGTTACGTTACTCCATGGGCATCTGTAGTAAAGGCCATTTTTATATGATCTCAAAAGTCAATAAATATATAAAATTGAAATACTGAAATACTTCTGAGGCATAAATTTGCCCTTCCTATATATATATATATATATATATATATATATATATATATATATATATATATACACACACACAAACACACACACCCCTAAGTTTGAATGAAAGAGAGAACAACATATCTCTCCCTTTTCCACCCAGAAACCTTGCCCTGAGACCCAGCTGAGCTGGCGGAGGCTTGGATCCACAGTGACTGGAGAAGGCCTCTCTAGGGAGTACAATTTAAGTTAAGCTCTGAAGGATGAAAATGAATGGAGCATGGGAAGAGCTGGAGAACATAGTCCCAGGCTTGGGAAGAACAAACGCGCAATTATGAGCTCTCAGCTAGAGAAGAATAAATCCAGGGGAAAACTGCAGTGTTTGATAGCTGATGTCCTAGCAGAGCCTCACTCCCTTAGGGTGACCTTTGAAGAGATGTACAATATGCTATTTATTTAAAAGTTTCAAAAGAGAAAATAAAAATATATTGGACAGCAGTAATATCTCTGTCCTTCCTGGCAGTTGAGACAGCCTTAATATGAGATAATATTTCCATAGAAACACGCTGAAGTGGGAAAACAGAAAGGAATTGGAATGGACCTCTCCTTCCACTCTTTTGCCCATAACAAAGTAAAGGTAACAGTCACTGATGGCCCCTGTGTGTTCCACCCTGAGCTCAAGCTTTACATGTGCTCAGCAAGGGCTTGACACAGGCGCAGACCCATGAGGAAGGTTCTATTGTTATCTCACTGATGATGATAATAAGGAAACTGAGGCCCAGGGAGATAAAATAAATCTCTAAAGGCACACCCAAGATAGAAGACCACATCCCTGGCACCCACCCACTCTGCTCTGTTCATCCATACACTGCTTCTTCCATTCCAAGGCAGGTGGAGGACAACCCTGAGATGCTAACACTGTTTGAAGAAAATTCCATCCTCAGAGACCATGACCTGAAATGGCGTAAAGAGGGAAATTGCAGACCAGAAGAAGAAACTAACTTTTAACTAGTTGTTCTTGCATGTTGCATTTCCTAAAACACTAAACCTAGCACTTAGGTCAGAGTCAATGTATGTTTGATACCTACCACAATGAGGTTTCCCTACAGGAAATCGGTCATGTTACTTTCAGGATAATTTCACATAAATGAAATTACTCCATTAGCATTAGCATTGCCAACTGATGAAAGAGTCAGGGTATGACTGTCTGAACTTGTATTTCGACATTTTTCTTTCATAAATACATGGATCGCAGAGGAAATCATGAATCTCAAGTATCAGGCTTCATCACTCCATCATTCTCTTTCTCATTCTTCTATCTTTTACTTCTCTTTTGTAATCTTAATAGATGTGTTTTAAATGATGCCATTTTTCTGTTCAAATCCTTTCAAAGATGCTCTATCACCTACAGGATTAAACTCAAACTCCTGGTGAAGACAATGTGTCTCTCCAGACGAAAGGAAGAGACTGTCTACCCCAGAGGTGGTTATAGTCTCAACACTCATGCATGGATAAAACTTCCTGCAGGTTTTGAAAACTCTTTTTCCAGCTTCTACCAGCAAGTCTCCAAAAATCTCAAAAATAGAGTTTGAGGTCATGTATTCCATTAATATCATCATTTGAGATTTTCTATTGTCTAGTCCAGACTTATCTTTATTACTTTTTCTTCATCTACACGGACTCAACCTGTGCATTCTAGAGACAATTCCCTGGGCAGTCTGTCACTTGAATCTTTATTCAAGCTCCTCTGCCTAAAATTACTACACCCTTTTTTTTTTCTTAGAGAACTCATACCTTATCTAGAAAGGACAATTGTCAGGTTTGCAGTTCCTTAACATGTTTTGGATACCATTTCTCTGATCGATAGTGGCCCACATTATGAATTCTACCCCCTAGAGTAGAAACTAATGGATTTTCCTAGATGTCTTTGCTGCCACAGAGCAGACGCGGGACTTGGGCTCTGTGCTCAAGTCTTTGATTCTGAAGGACAGGGAGGGAGTGAATAAGTGAGTGTGCCGCCATCTCTCAGCAGCTGAGCTGGCAGAGCCTTGGGTCCACCTTGACTGGAGAAGGCCTCTCTGGGGAGTATGATTTAAGTTAGGCTCTGAAGGATGAAAATGAATGGAGCATGAGAAGAGCCTGGAGAAGACAGTCCCAGGCTCGGGAAGAGCAAATGCCCAATTATGAGCTCTCAGCCAGAGAAGAATAAATCCAGGGGAAAACCACAGGAATGATTAAAGGCCCATAAACATGAGTCATAAACAAAGGACAGTGACCAGCTATCCTTCACCTCCATTACAGAAAAGGAAATTAGAAAATAAAGGATTTCCTCTAGAATAATCTCTCTACCCAGTGAAGTTTCCAAAGAAATTTAGGACTTTATTTTTCTCTCTGGAGACATATTGTCCCCTAGGTGCCCTCTGTTAAGCCAACTTGATCCCAGGAAGTTCAGTCTGGTTCCAGGCTGATCATACAAGTCAACCCTGGAATTTTGAAAAAAATTAGTTCACTCAATGGAACTCTTAGATCTAACTTTTGGGAGTGCGAGGGATGTTGGTAATATTTGAAAACTCAGGTGTGCTGCAAAATGCCAGGACCTGGCTATATAAAGTCCTATGAGGGGACAATGGCCTGGACACACCCAGCCTAGCACACCCAGAATGGAAACATCATAATTCACTCATTTAAAATAGATAAACACACACACCGTGTGACTTGGATTACAGTTCTTAAATGTTTGTAATGGTGCCTGACATATAGTAGAAACACTACAAATGCTACTAGCAAGTATAATCATTATAATACTGACAATATTCTTGATGTAGAAAGAATTTTTAAAATAATCTTAGGGTAGCCTAAGTGCATAGTGTTTTTAAATTCTACAGTACAGTACAGTAATGTCGCAGGCCTTCACATTCACTCACCACTTGCTCACGGACTCACCCAGAGCAACTTCCAGTCCTGCAAGCTCCATTTATGGCAAGGGCCCTATTTTTATTGTACCTTTTCTATGTTTAGATAGGTTTGGCTACACAAATACTTTCCAATGCATTACAATTGCCTACAGTATTCAATATAGTAGCTTGCTGTACAGGTTCTCAGCCTAGGAGCAGTAAGCTATACCATACAGCCTGGGTGGGTAGCAGGTTATACCACCAAGGGCTGTGCAAGTACACTCCATCATGTTCTCACAATGATATTGCCTAACGATGCATTTCTCAGAATGTGTCCCTGTCATTAAGCGACACATTACTACATAAAAGGTGGAGAGGCAGTTGGATTAGGGAAGAGAAATGGAAAGAAGATTTAATATAGGACATCTCTTTAGATTGTCATATTCCTGATTTTGTTGGCAACTATTTTGCTTCCCACGTAGGTCACATTAATAATTCACTCCCCTTCATCTGAAATATTTGTGTTTTATACTTGTTAGCAAAGTTCTTTGGAGATTTTTTTTTTTTTCCAGGGAGGGTTCAAGGAAAAGAGGGAGGTTATTTAGAGATATTTTCCACAGCTCTGGTTCCATTACTACAGTAATAAATAAGAAACACTAAAGTCTTCAACTTATCATTGCTCTCACTAATCAGCAGGCGAAAATTCAGTGCTTATCGCTTAAGAAGCATTCCCTTAGCAATAAAAACCTCTTTATGGCAGCTTCTCTTAATGAAGAGTATGCACAACACCCTCCCCCGAGAGAGATGATGGGATGTGCAGGGGCGGATAAGCGCCCTCCATAACTTCCAAACACCAGCACCTAAAGGAAACTCCAGAGAGAAGAGCACATTTGCCCCCTCTCCGCCCTCCACCCACCTGCTGAGCTATTTTAGTTCTCCCTGATGTCTGATGATTCCTTTTTTATTAGCACAAAACTCTCCCAAAATGTTTCTTGTATATAAAGGAATATAAAAATCCTCCTATCTGCAAATCAAGAACTATTATTTTTGGTCTTTTCCTTCTCCTGGGGCAGCTACATCTTCAGGTTATAACAGCATCAGATCTGGTGGAAATTAGATGTACAAGGTCGGGAGCAAAAGCTCCAGAGTCAATATCACATTATGATCTGAGAGGCAAGAAGGTGAGAACTTGACTCATTCCTGTGGGAAGTCCTTGGGTGTTCTTAAAGCTGCCAATCATGAACTGAACTTGGTAAAAACCACCTGGAGTGCTTTGAAGAATGAAAAGGAACTGATACCGCATTGCCTTGAGAACTACTACACCAAGAAAAAGGTCAAATTATAGTTGATTGAAGACAACAGTTGGAATAAGTACACTTGGAGCTATGATTTTTTCATCTCGACCTACAGGATTTTACATTATTTTTCAAGTCTCTGCAATACCAACAGCTAGTTAACTATTTGGTTTAATATGTATGTTGTGGCCAATGGGGAGGAAATGCAAACAGCTCTTTTGATCCATTAAAGAAAAATGTAATTGAACTTGTGCTATTTGAAGTGAGTTTAAAATGGCATATGGATTTCTTCTATATGTCTCTGCTTCGTAAAAGTGAAAATTTTCACAAACTGAAAAAATAGCTAATAATAATAACTTCGTGGGTTGAGGCTCTAGTCATGCTTTTATTCAAAAAGAACAGCTAGTTTTACTCAAACATACATGGTTTGATTAATATTCTCATAATGACTCAAAATAAAAGTCCACACAAATTAATTAAGCCTTTAATATCAGTGTTAATTATCAGATAATTATTAAGGTTCTTTTGGCACAAATCATGTGGCTTGCTAATTCTGACCTTGGCCAGTTTCTCATGCAGTATGGAAAAAGCAGACGGAACTCAGGAGTAGATGTTATTTTTAATAAAAATAACAAATGGGTCCCAACATTAATGCTAACTATTGTTAGTTGCTAAAGGAAAAGCCAAAATATCATGAACTAATTTTTTTTCCTGCCCCTTACAGTGATATTTAAGGATCCTTTAAATTTTTCTCTCAACAATACAGAAATACAATGAAAATTATTTAGCAATAATGGAAAGCTCTACCTATATTTTTTAGCAAATTATAGATCACCATTTTTTTGTTCTTCCAATAGAATCAAGAAAACAAGATTGTTTCTAACTGATCAATCAAACACAAATAATTAGGGAAAAAAAGATGTTTAACGTCAACAAACCAAGAAAATAATTTAGTCCAAAGGAGGTGTGAAATAAAATTCTGATTTGGCCAATTTGTTTATACTGAATTTACTGATTATTTAATGGAATTGGATCTATCTTCTGGTGTCCACACAGCTTGCCTGAGTTGAAATTCCTGCCCTACATACCATTTACTAGTTGTATGGACTTGGTTAAGTTTAATTCTCTAAATCTCACGTTTCCCAACTTTTAATAATATTAGCTATAATTAATTTATTTTCACAATATGTTGGGTACTATTAAAAGGGCTTTGCATGAGTTAATTTGCTTATTATTTATAACAACTCTATAAGGTAAGTATTACTATTATTGCCATTCCAATTTCTTAGATGAGGAGACCCAAAGAGATTAGGTAATTTGTCTGAGGTCCCCACGCTGCAAGGCAGAGCAACTATTTGAACCCCAGGAGGCTGCTTTGGAGCCCTGACTTCTAATGACTGTGTTAGGTCCTCTTTTAATAATACTTCCTTAGATTGTCAGGAGCCTTTGAGAAAATGCTGGTCAAACACGTAATCCAGTGTCTGGTACATAATAAGTACTTAAAACCATTACATATAATTGTCATCCACATAGACTTCCTGAGAATGATAATTAAGGCTCTACTATAAAGGAGCTTGCTAAGTGTACAACCTAGTCAATGAATAACATGTGCCTTAAGCACATTTAGATACCTCCCAATTTCCCCCCTGAGAACGTTCCATTTTTCTATTACTGGTGACATCATTCTCTCAATCACTCAGACTTGATTTTATAAAGTACCATATATACACACACAAGATAAAGAATAATAAAACCAATACTAATGGGCTCATCGCAAGCACAAGTTACTTAAAGTAACCGCACCCTCCCTCTGCATATCTCTCTGATTATATCTCCACCCTGGAATACACCTGCTGGATTGCAAAGCATGCTCCTTGGAGTTGAAATATTGATATCAAAGACAGTCATTCACCAAATTTCTCATTATTCTTCACTGAAAAATCTCACTCCCTGTGTCAGATTCCTGTTGCCTCTATTTCAAATGACCACTAACTTAGTGCTCTAAACCAGCAGTCCCCAACCTTTTTGGCACCAGGGACTGGTTTCATGGAAGATGATTGTCCATGGACCGGGGTGAGGGGGATGGTTTCGGGATGATTCGAGCACATTACATTTATTGTGCACTTTGTTTCTATTACTATTACATTGTACTATATCATGAAATAATTGTACACCTCACCATAATGCAGAATCAGCGGGAGCCCTGAGCTTGTTTTCCTGCAACTAGACGGTCCATCTGGGAGTGATGGGAGACAGTGACACCTGAAGTGTGTTGCTTATGTCCAGTCTACTCCGTAATCTCGTTTTGGTGGCTGTCACTGCAGAAAACCCTGCTTCACAAAGATAGGATGTTGGAAACGGAAGCAGGCTCTTCAGAGCTTTTGTGGCAATCTCAGGATATTCTGCCTTGACATTAATCCAGAACATATGGAGGTTTGAAGTTGTCTCAAACATACTTTTAAGGCCACTGTCATTTGCGATCCCAAGCACTTGATCCTCTTCTAGCACAGACAAAGTTGATTCACCTGGCTTATTCACAAATGGGTCAGGGATCCATTCCCTCCCAGTTCGGGGGTCTTTTGTGGTTGGGAAGTAATGCTCAAACTCTTTTGAAAGCAAAGACAGTTGGTGGTCATGCCCCAGCTGGGAGAAAGAAGGCCCTGGCTCAGTCTCTTGCAAAATCTCTGCTAATGTTTGAAATATGTCGAAAATCCCAGTGTTCACTCATCGCCCCCATAATACCAGTTTGGCGTTGAATGCAGCCACTTTATCTGCCGACCTGCACACAGTTGTTGTTCTCCCCTGAAGTGACAGATTGAGTTCGTTGAGCAGGTTGAACATGTCACACAAGTAAACAAGTTTTGCAACCCATTCTGCGTCACTGAAATGTGCTGCCGGTGGTGACTGTTTTTCTAAAACAAATCTCTGGAGCAGCTCTTGTAACTCAAAAACTCTGGCCAGTGATCTACGTTTAGAAAGACATCTCCTGTCAGTATATAAGAGAAGACGTGTGCTCTGAGTCCATCGCATCACAGAGCTGCACGAACAGCCTTGAGTTAAGGGCATGTACTTTAATGTGGCCGATAATTTTAATCACATCCTGCAAAGCGTTGTTTAGTTCAGGTGACATTTTTTGGCTAACCAGCCTTTCTCTGTGGATGATAAAGTGTGCAGACTCATACTCAGAAGTGACCTCCTTGACCTGAGTAGTGAAACCAGAAAGCCGTCCAGTCATGGCAGCCACTCCGTCCGTGCATAAACTGACACAAAATGGCCCATTCAGCGCTCCTGATGTGTCATCATGCAAAGACTTGAATGGTTCTGCAGCTATGATGTTGGTTGGCAGGAAAAGTGCACATAACATATCCTCATGCACATCCTCCTGAAAACTATATCACACAAAAACAAGCATTGTTGCCTTATTGTCAACATCGGTAGACTCGTCAACCTGGATTGCATACCAAGGTGATTCATTAATCCTTTCTAACAGTTGTGCCTCAGTATCCTCTGCTACTTCATCAATTCTTCTAGTTATGGTGCTAACCAAAAAAGGAACACATGCCACCTTTTGAACTGCAGCCTCTCCTGAAAGTTCACGGCAAACATCTTTAGCAGCAGGTAGGATCAACTCTTCACCAATAGTAAAGGGCTTCTTAGCTTTAGCAATGCAGTAGCCACTAGGAATGATGCTCTCAGTGCAGACACATTTGATGAAGTGGTGGCCTTCAACAATTGCCTCTGTTCTTCGTGTCTGCATTTTTGCATTTTTAAGAACTCCAAGGGCTTGTCTTTTAATGCAGGGTGCTTGGTCTCCATGAGGCCAAGCAGTTTTGAAGGTTTCATGGCGTCGTTGGTCGCCACATATTATACAAAGCAGGCTTGGAGAATAAGAATCACCTGTTGCAATGAACCTGTAATTTAAGTAGGACTCTTGGTATTTTCTTTTAAATGCAGCTTTCATTTTGTTGGCAGTCTTAGAGTCTTCTGCTTTCTCTTCATTGGGTCTTTCCCCCTTTTCAAAGAAGATTTCCAGCAACGTTTATTTTTTACTCATTTTTGCTAGGGTTAGCTTTTGGGCTTACCAAATCTGTGACTGATATAAGTGCGCAGTGCAGGAAAAGCATGGGCGGAAGTCATAAATAAAACAATGGGCGGGCCACATGCAAACTAAAGTAAGTGTCAGATTCTGACTTAAAGCTGCCACCAAATGCAGCTGTACAGTTGAAGTACATCAACTCCCTTGCCACTATAAAGCCTGCCACCAGATACAGCTTTACAATTGAAGATGCTCACTTGTTATTATAAAGCCTGCCACCAGATGTAGCTTAATTGTCACTTGCCAATCACTGATAGGGCTTTGATATGAGTCTGCAGGCAATTGATTTATTATGGTATCTATGCAGTTAAACCTCTCTGCTAATGATGATCTGTATTTGCAGCCACTCCCCAGTGCTAGCATCACCACCTCAGATCATCAGACATTAGATTCTCATAAGGAGCTTGCAGTCTAGTCTAGATCCCTCTCATGCACAGTGTACAGTAGGGCTCACGCTCCTACGAAAATCTAATGTCGCTGCTGATCTGACAGGAGGTGGAGCTCAGGCAGTGATGCGAGTGATGGGGACCGGCTGTAAATACAGATGAAGCTTTGCTCGCTTGCCAGCTGCTCACCTCCTGCTGTGAGGCCCAGTTCCTAACAGGCCACAGACCAGTGCCAGTCCTTGGCCCTGGGGTTGGGGACTGCAGGTCTGAACAACACAGATTGATTCTCTGACAATTCTGACAGTTTAGAAATCTGAAATCAGGTTCACTGGGCTAAAGTTAAGGTGTTGCCAGAACTAGTTCCTTCTGGAGATCCTGAGGGGAGAATCCATTTTGTTGCTCTTTTAATATCTAGTGGCTGCCTATATTCCTTGGATCACAGCCCCTTCTCTGTCTTCAAAGTGCATCACTACAATCTCAGCTTCTAACATCATCTCCCCATCTCCTCTGACTTCTCAAGTGTCCCTCTTTTGAGGACCATTGTGATTACATGATCCACTCTGCCCATTTCAAGATCCTTGACTTAATCACAACTGTGAAGTTCCTTTTGCCATATAAGGCCACATTCACAGGGGCCAGGGATTAGGGTGTGGACACATTTGGGGGGCAATTATTCAGTCTTCTACACACCCATCCTTTTTTTCCTTCTTTTATTTTTTAATTAATGCTTGCATCCTAGGTCAGATGGTTACTTATACCTCTAATACATTGTAATTACCTCCTAATTGGGCAGCTGGCCTCAGAGGGGAGGTAAGAGTGATATTGAGGAATATATATAACTCCTAGGCACCAACTTATGGGGGTGTCACAAGATGCCAGAGAATATTTTTATTTAAATTTTGTGCTGAGTTGCTAACTTTATATTTGCTGTGCATGGAATGTATAAAAGTGGGGTCCCCACATTTTATTTCTGTATTTATTCATTTCAAGACAAATATCCACACTAGATAGAGAGGGCTCAAATGCACCACATTGTGGTCATTTATCGTCATTTTGTCAGTATTCCGACTTTATTGTTCTCCTCTGTTAGAGTCCTACCCTACAATAACCAATCCAGCCTTTTAAAATCCAGGACACTGGCTTATTAAAAACAATAACGATAAAAACAAAAACAATCCATGGCTCCCAATGGCCTACAGTCATGATTTGCAAACTTAGTCAAGTTGAAGAATAACTGAGAGTCATGCTGCTCCAGGAATATCATAACTGGAAAAAGCAAGGACATTAGCTCCTGATCGACCTGGGATTAAATCCTGGTGCTGCACTTAGTAGCTATGCACCTTTGGGTAGGACGAATGTCCTCTCGGCGCCTTTGTCCGCTAATCTGTAGCATTTGTAGAGACGATAAAATGAGATATTACGAACATTTTGCACAGCATCTGGCACTTGGTAGGGACTCAAAAATCTTATCTCCTTCTCTTTCCTTTAGTGAAATAACATGCCCTTTACAGAAAACTAGGAAATATTCATCATCCAAACCAGAAGCAATATTTTTAGCAGACTGTGCAATATGTAATACAAAACATAAATTTTCAGGACAAGTTCTCAGGATCGAAAAAGCTGTTAGACTAAACTCAACCAGCTAAGTCTATATTTTGGCGTAAATAATCCTTGGCTATCATCGTCTGTTGACATGGACTAACATTCGATAGCAGATGAGCAGTAGCAGAGCGTGCCAAGTGTTTCAGAAAAACATTTTGGATAGAAAAATTGGTGAAAATTGGGAAGAAGAATCCTTATTCATTAATTAGGTTTTTAACAAGTTGACAAAGTCTGACAATATTTGATTTGAACCTCAGACCATCTCTGCTCAAATCACAAAATAAAAATAGTGTGTGGGAACATGGTGTGAAGAACCTATCAGATAAGATCCAAATTGCTTCTCCTGATCCTCAAAATGCCCTCAGTCTGGTTGCAACTGATCTTTTCAAAGTTTGCTCCCTGCAAACCCTCTGCCCTACTCAGATTAGTCTGCAGGCCCCGGGCTAATCCCTTCACACTTATCACTGCACCTGCACCTCTGTTATTTCTACACCAAGGTGACAAACTGCAATGCCACAGGCCATGACAAAAGGTGGCACACCCAGAGTGACCCGATCTCATTATTTTTCAAGAGAAGTTGGAAGTCTGAAATTTAGTGTGAAATTTCCCAAGTTTCAAACATTTACAACTAATTAAAAATGTTTAAAAATTGAATGAGCCAAAGGAAACATACCTGCAGGGGAGATTGAATCCCTGGTCTCCGGGCAGCTCTGATCTTGCAGATCATTCAGGTGCAGCTCAAGTGGGGAGTGTCTGGAGTGATTCTGCATCCCGCAAGTTCGGCCTCTTTTGGACTCACCTTCTGGACCCAACGTCCTCTTGTACTTTCATCCTTTTCTCTCTTTAAAACTTATTTATAGGCTTGCTTAAGCTGCTGTTTAATGCTTTTTCTTTAGTTCCTGGAGGGAATTGATCATATACTAAACTTTTTTCAAACTCAACACACTGAATTTTGGTGAAGGAATAAATTACTCACATCAAAGTTTCTTTTCCAAGTTCTGTGGACATAATGACCATCATCTGTTTATCCAATAAATTCTCTTTTTTTGTTTATTGTTACTTCCCCATACATTGTGCTGTTTAGCAGGAAGTCGTCTAAAATTTTTCTTTTACCTCAATTCAAGGAGGACACAATCAACAAATATAGATGAAAATACATGAATTTTTACATAAGGTTTATTCTAACCAGTGAAATGGATGTATTCTCTTGTATACATTGGGTCTTGAAAAAAGACCCTGATAGGTGGAATTGTTTGGGAAGCCTTTTTGTGTGACTTAAGTGTAAGCTTCCTTCATCATCTTGTTTGAGATAGGGACTCTTTCTGTTATACTAGAAAAAAACTATATTCAATGATAACATCAAAAAGTCTAAAATAAATTTAATTTAAGCTAAACTAAGCTAAATTCGTTATGTACATAATGACATATTTTTTTAATGTCATAGCCCACAGGTGGCTTCCATTAGTGTAAGGAAATTGAGAAATGTCTATGTGTCAAAACAAAAAACTCTGTTTCTATGTTGATTCATGCCCTTCCTTTCTTAACCATGTCTAATGCATCTTTTATTGAAGTCTTTGTTGTGTCAGTCTATTATTGGACCCAGGAACTTTTGTCTGTAGTTCAAATCCAAATTGGACCAAGAGCTTCTGTGTTTATGACCACTTCAAGACACAATCTGAGAACATAAGCTTCACTCAGAGTACTACTCACTGGCAGGGAGAGCTTAGGAGGACTAATTAATTTCTGGAGGCTTCTGTTTTCTCACTTGTAAAATGAGGATAGAATACTTAGCTAATGGAAGCATTATGAAAATTAAGAGACTTGCATAAACCACAAGCATGAAAGAATGGTAGCTATTATTCATATTCCCTTCTCCTCCTTTCTACCCTTCTGAGATGAGAATCTATGGAATTGGGCTACCTGATGTGGAATCTGGAGAAAGGTGTTTTTATTTGGTTCTGTATCCCATTTCTGACTTCTCTGCATAGAACTACTTCGAATATTGTTAGATATTTCTCTCATCCATTTCTTCATTCAATAAATATTTACTTCTCCTTCGAGTCATCTATAGAATGAATAAATGAAAGAAGCTACAATGTAAATTGGGTTTATTAAGCTTACAGCATAGACTTTACTATAGTTCATGAGCTAAAACATAATTTATTAATCAGAGCGATGATGTCAGAGTAGGTTACGTTCTTCTCTAAATTGGCAAACTTTAAACACAGGAAGGAAGAATATTTGCCCTTTATAAGGTGAAAAATTAACAGGGAAATCTTTGTGTGCCCTAATTTAACCATGAGTTAACTATAAGCTGGCACTATAGAGTTATTAGAAAAGGAAGTCAAAATTTTATTAAGATGTAAAGTGCAAGACAATCATACAGTGTTATACCATAAAAAAAGATACTTATAAAAGCCTCAGCATTCATTCATTCAAGAATTAATTGCAGGCATTGAGCATGCGTCAATATACTAAAGAGGTGGGAAACATCTTTAATTGGTAAATCCAACATTGAATCCAGACGAAGTAGCGACTCCTCTAGAGAAGATGGGATCCAACAGACTTAACAAGGGGCTCCCTGTCTCACCAATGACAGGAGAAAATAAAGGAATTTTATAGGTTAGCTTCAAAAAGAGAAAGCTAAGGAATAAAAAATAATATTGAAAGAAAACTTCAGAGATTCTTCATATAGCATGCCTCCCAGACAGGTCAAAAGACTGCTGGAAATAGCTATTCATCTTTTGCTTTAAAATCCTTAGAAAAATAGTTGACTCCTTGCCCTTTGGTCGCACATCATACTGTCTTTCTTTCTTTCAGCTACAGTGTTTCTTGATATATACCCTAAATGACCAGCCAGAAGAATACAACTGACCTAAACAGTTCTGGGTACCCACCTATTAAGGAAAGCCTCAAGTGTTAAAAACCAACTTAGAGATTGCTTTTTTAAGTCTGGTTGAGTCTAGTAATTTCATATACCCAGTATGCAAACCATAAAGATCATTTGCTTTCCTTTTAGTCACTCTTGGAAACAATTTTATGCCAGGAAAATATATGCCTTCAATTAATTAGAGTCATTCCTAATTTCTTTCATTGGAAAAAGACTTGTATAATTAAAGGTCAGATTTTTTATGTGTGAGAGATACAAATTAGGAGAGATGAATGGCCTGTAATTAGAAGTGAGAACAAGTCTGCTTGTGAGTTATGGTAACACTGGAGCATCTTCCACAGACTCCAACAACCATACAATTCATTATCCAAACTAGGACCCATCCCAGACAAACTTGGATGTACGGTCACCCTATCCGTAACCAAACTTCACACACAACACAAATGATGGTAGGATCTCTTTAAGTTACGCTAAAAAATGAGCTTCCCCGTTGTGTGATTTATAGACACCTAGAGCACTACTTTGACCATGTGTGACTATAAAACCAGGAGCAATACTTGTGGTCAATGTTAAATTATTAATAATTCTTACATCTGTTACTAAAGAAAATGCTGATCACCCAGGACGTTTCTCCTACTTTTTTCCTCATGCTCATAGAATAGTTCAAAGTAGCAGTGTTTAAAAAGAAACATGGTAATTGGACTGCCAAGTTTCATGAATTAGAACTTTCAGAACTCATCTCCCATCAGAAGATTGTGATTTTTAGCCTAACACAAACAGCAAATGTTGCATTCCTCTCTGCACAACAGGATATACTGTGCTTTATGCTAGAGAGCTCTGAATTAGGAAATTAACCCTCATGAAATCAGATAATGTTTCCATTGCTTCTCAGAAAGCAAATTTTCTGGGTGACTCCAGCAAGGGATTTTCATACACACACAAAAAAACGATTCTTCTTCCAAATCAGCATTATTTCATTTCCGATATATATTGCCCTTCTGAGAGAAGTATTTATTTTTAACAACAGATATTCTTGCTAGTGAGTGCATACAGAGTTTCTCAAAGCTGGCCTTAATAGTCATTCTTTTATTTCCCTCTGACATCTTCCTGTCTCTGCCCAATTTATCCAGTTACCATACCAGTTTAAATATCTGAGCACCACTTAATAAACCCAATTTCTTTATTTGTAAAGTGAACGGTTTAGACTAGATAATGCTTAAGGGTCTGCCTAGCTTTAAATTTCTACAATAAGACCTCATTGGATCCACTGCAAGAGTTTCCAAAAGCTTCCACCTTTTATTAAGTCCCTGCTTTGATTCACCAGGTGATACCACAGCATTCTGTTTCAAACACCATTTTCATTTCTAAGTACTCTGCTCCAGAAACGAGAGGGGTTCTTCATTGCAGAGCCTAACCAATCTAGAATTCTTATTGTAGGATGCAAGACCTCCACTGACTGATTTCCTAATATCTTTTCAGCTCATCTTTGATTCTTCCTTTACAGGCCCTCCTAGGTAGCCAGACTAAATAGATCACTTCGATGAAACATGATTTTTCAAGGTTTCAACAGTTTATGCTTCTCCTCCAATTTGTGGCATCCTCTCTTTCCTTTACAGTCAACTTATATCTATTACATACTTCAACATTCAAAAGATTTCCTTCTAAATATTTTGCCTTCATCCCCTTTCTCATGACAATTTGTACATTGAAGCAATTTCCTATTATTTTGCATATAATGATAGTGTTAAATTCATCCATTTATTCAACAAATATTGGGGGGTAAATGCTTATTGTATGTACAAGGCACTGATCAAAAAGCTATGAACAAAACAACAAAAACAAAAGCCCCTGCCCTCATGGAGCTTACGTTTGATGGAAAAGGCAGACAATGAGCATTATGTGAATGCTAAGGAATAACTGCAATAATAACAGGAATATTAATGAAGCTAGGAAGAAAGTGACAGGAAGGCAAGCAGGGGAGGTCTCACAGAGCAGGTGGCATTTGAGGGTGGCACTTGAAAGAAATGAAGAAGCAAAGCATATGAAAATCTGGGAGGAGAGTTTTCCAGGGAAGATCGAGCAAAGGCCCAGAGGTGAGCACGAGATTTAAGTAATAGCAAGAAGACTGTTGTGGCTGGAGCCCAAATCCTACCTCAGCCTTTTACTCTCCTGGCCTTTCTCTGCCCCACTCTTCCCATTGCGCTCTCTGATTTAGCTGCTCTGGCCCCCTTTGCAATTCTTCAAACATGTTAAGCACGTTCCAACCTCAGGGCTTTTGCACTTGCTATTCTTCCACTCAGAATGCTCTTTACTAGAAAGTCTCATGCTTCCTCTCTCCATTTGGGGTTCTGATCAAATATCACTTTGCAACTTTTTTCTCTCCTTGCCTGGCTTTACTTTTATCCGTAGACATAATTGTATATGGATTTGTGTTTTTATTTTCCTGTCTCCACCTGCTAGAATATAGTTCTAGCTGTTTTGTTCATTGCCTTAGAATTCAGAAGGTTTTCTAGCATTTAGATGGCACTCAATAAATATCTGTTTGATGTGTGGTTAATGAGTGTTCATAAGATTCAACAGGTCCTACCAATCTGGCAACTCGAATTCAGCGGTATGTCAAAGTTTTAGATCTTCAGAAAACTTGTGAAGTTGAGTGTCCTAATTAATGATTTTTGTGACTACAAAATTGTTCAAATTTAGAAACTATAAACACCCTGGAAAGGGGCCGTTAGAGAAATTTCAGTGATCATGAAATGGAAGCTGTAATTCTCTAGGAAAAGAAAGAAAAGAAGAAAAGGCAGACAATTCTCAAGCTGTTATTGTAGGTGACAGTGGCAAGTAAGAAAATGGTAGTGACACCACAAGGTCAAACCACCACAAACAAAAATAAATGAAATACTAGAAACATGTTTTCAGCTGCAGAATACTTTTGAATTACAATTGAAGACTTACAAAGTTTTTCTTATGGATGCAACTTTTTTTTTTAATCGCAATTGCTAATTTATTGTGTACGTATATACACAAGACACAGAAATCTTGCAAAGTACTTATTATTGTCGCAGTTTTGCAGATGAGAAAACTGAGGCCTGGGAGGTTTAAAAGGCCAAGAAAAACTCCAATCTAAATCTGTCTGATCCAAATATGACATCACCTGGCCTCTGTCACAAAAAGCAAAGTTTAGAATTAGAAGCCTGAATCATTAAGAAAAAGTAGACTCTTGAATCATTAGTGTTGGTTTTGTTGAGGAAGACAAGGAACCGTGGCATATGATTTAGAATGTTCTTTATCAGAAACCCTTTCAAAAAGAACTTTGGGAACTTTAAAGGGGTATGTTTTAGTATGGGGAAATTTCACTTAGAAGGAGTAGACTCAACTTTGCCTTTTGCACTACCATAAAGCAAGTTGAAAATTGAACCCAGGAGCTGGTATTTAAGTGACTACAGCCTATTGCGGATTCTTCCTTTGAGTATGAGGAAGGAATGAGATTTCCGTGTCACTTTTTGTGTGGAGGTTGAAAAGAGAAGATACTTGAGGCCTCGGAATGCCACGTGCCAAATGAATGGAGCCTACCTCCACGTAATGGGAATATACAGATAATAGAAACCTAATTGTCCCCTTTCTTGTCTCTGGGTCCCACGTAAAATAGTCACCACCCATCAATTTCAGGAGAGGCAGAAGGGGAAGAAGAAGAAAGCAGAAATAAGCATTAGAATAAAAAAAAATAGACTTCAAAGACTGCTTGATAGCAGGGCTTCTTTCTAAGAAAATTGTTTCATTATCCAGACCTCTTTTCACTTCCCTAATTCTTATCAGTGTCTGCCATCCATTTCTCTAAAACCAGTAGTTAATTAAAATCAGTAGACTTGTCGAAGATTGTTTCAGGAGGCCATGGTTCCTGAAGGTGTGAATTCACAAGGATCTTAACAGAAACCACAGAATGAAGAAATAGATAAATTTGAGCCCCCGACTGGTGCTAGGCGTATTTGGAGATTAAACGCTATGGGATCCTTCAATTGACAATGTATCTAAAAGTTGATTCTTTCATTTCAAACCAGATACAAATGTAATTCATATTCTAAGAGTTAAAAGATATCTTTCAATTCAATCAGTCACCATATAGTTACTCAGTACCCTCTATGTTCCAGGAGCTGTGCTAGAGACACACTGGTGTTAGAGTTGCCAAATAAAAATACAGGACAGCCAGTTAAACTTAAATTTCACATAAATATTCAAATATTGCATTGGGCATACTGTGATAAAAGCTTATTCATTGTTTATCTGAAATTCAAATTTAACTGGGTGTTCTGCACTCTTGCTAAATCTGCCAACCCCAATTGGTTTACAAGACAGGCCCAGGTGCTACTTTCAAGCTGCTTAACTATTTTCCTTTTTATTTAAACTCTCACAATATAACTAATTGCCAGGCACACAATGGTGAAACTGAGATATTCCTACCTAGAACATTGAGTAGCTAACATTAATTATAAAAGCAAATCATTAAATTCTTAAATCCATAAGCCTTCTGTTCTCTCATAAGAAACCCCAACAGATTTTTTTAAAACTCGGATTCTTAAGGCCGGCTTCACATCCACCAAAACAAAATATTTCACTTCAGAGATCAAGAATATTTATGCAGTCGAGAGGCATTTCATTCCTTTCTGATGCCACACAAATACTGATGGCCCAGGGCTTTTCCATCCATACCATCTGTTCTGGACTGAATGTTTGTGTCCCCCCAAAATGTATATGTTGACATCTAATTCCCAATGTGATGGTTTTAGAAGGTGGAGTGTTTGGGAGGTGGCTAGATCATGAGGGTGGAGCCCTCATAAACGGGATTAGTGCCCTTATAAAGAGTTTGAAACCATTATCTGAATTATCATCCCACTGTTTCCCGACCACATAGTGACATACACAACCACCTAAAAAAGTTTTTAATTTTTAGCTCACGATTTGGCAAAGCGATTGTAAATCCATTCCCCTAGTTAGACAATGAGAATTAAAAATAAGTTCATATCCTGCTGTTCTCATCATTATTACTGAATCTGAAAACCTTTCCTCTCTCCATCTACTTTCCAAAGTGATGGATATTAGCAGAAGAGGACAGAATCAGCCAGTGAGTATTGATGAACAGGGTTCTAGTAAGAATAATTCCCTGTGGTAGCTTTTCTTACACAAACCTTGGCCCAGATGATGTTCAACATGTTCATTCATTGAAACAGATTTATACTATTAAAGAAAAATACAATTATTTTGCCTTTTAATAAGAACTTGCATTTTTCTACCCAGGAAAACAGCTTCTGGAGTTAAATATCACCCAAGACAATTAAGAACTAAGATTAAGGCAATTTTACATAATTGTGTATATGATAAAATGGATGAAAACGCTCAGAGACTTGTATAATTTGTACACAATTTTCTACAGATTGCAGGCTGGAGTACATTTTTACTAATTAAATCAATAACCTGTTATTCAAAGAAACAAAACTTGATTGTAATAATTATTATTCATTTACCATGCGAAAACCTTCAAATCACCAAAGCGAAAAGCCTTTGTCAGGTAGTTAATAGTTGCTCATTTCATATCCTTTGCACATTCTTTTTCCTCACTGGACATATATGTGTGCTGCCTAGAGGAGGCCATGGGATGGTAACGAATGGTTGGGTTCCTCTGGGTGCTTTTGGAATTTACAGACATAATTTTTCCTCCAAATTGACTCAACTCGGAATGAAATTATGATGATCCTAAACAGATAAAAACGGAAGCTATTTTCCTTTTAGGTCCCTGAACAGTTACTTAATTTAAAACACATTGCATTTTGGTATTTAAGCAAATTAACTGACAGCTGTAAGAAATCACTTATATAATATTTTGGAAGGTGACTGATAACTGCCAATACATAGATCCTGAAGGATATGCTGAAGAGAAAGAAAGAAAGAAAAAACATTTCTGCATAATGTTTTTTGCTTGTCTCTTTTTCTTCCTTCTTGAAACACAGGCCCGAGGGAACCAGACTCTGCTTCACCCTGACCAGTTCTATAGCTAAACAGACACCCTAACGACAGGAAGCTGTCACCCCCAATGCACTTTAGAGAACAAACAATGTACTTCCTCGTGACCACATCATGCACTGCCACGATCTCCTCCAATTTGGTGCCTTTGAGCCTGCGAGCCACAGGAATCAATGTCATTGAGCAGTGGGAGGTAAATGAAACAATCGTCCACCAGTTGTTTTATTAAAGATGGGGCAGCTGGAATAGTCTGCAAGCAAATGTATCTACAGCCCCTGGGGATTGCTGAAGACGAATATTACAAACACGAACTTAAAGAAACACTCTTAGAGCAATACACTTCTCTTTTGTGACCGAAGCATCAATAATATATTTTGCTTTGCTCTAACATGCAGGTCGCCTGGGGAAAACAAAAGCAAAAAAAAAGAAAAAAGAAAAAAGAAAAATCCCTGTGAATAATAAAACCCAAAGTGAGGTCAACATTTCCATCCCCAGCAGGTTGCTCCAGTTTGAACTCTCCTCTTTTTAATCACAGATAATTTCACCAACAGCACAGCAGTCCTGCTAGTTCACGGAAGATGAATTCTGCGTTTTCATAGTTTGATGATTGCCTACCATGGTGCTGGTGTGATGTGGATGGTGATGTTACTTTTCTGTTATTTATTGCTGAAGGAGGCAAAGATATTGCCTTGTTTTCCTTACAAGGTGCAATGTTAAACCAGAATAAAGAATTTCAACACTTTAACATTTTTTTCATGAATAGAGATTGACAAGTAAGAATTAAGATGAATGAATAGCAATTCCATCCTGAGGGACACTCATTGTCCATGGCTAATATATGAGCAGCCCCCCAAATCCATCAAAATTCCTTAAAAAACAATAAAATAACACAGTAATCATCAAACATGTACCATATCCATGTGCCCCCAATGGTTTCAGATCCTTGTAGCTGTATCCCCAAATTGCTTTCCTGGTGATAATTTTACTATAATTGGCCCCAAGAAATAAGTAGCTGGAATTATAATGCCAACTGCCAAATCCATGACCTTTATAATCCCCAAAGCTTGAACTCAAAGATGAAGCTTGCTCTGGGGTCTCTCTTGTATTTGTTATCCCTTAACCACAGAATATTAAGTTAGTCTGGAAGAAGACAGACATTAGGATGTATTGGTGAAAAACGTGAACTCACCAATCACTACCTGATTCGTGACTCACCTCTGTCATGAGTCAGCAGCAATCTCAAGTTCTCCGAGCTTCCGTTTCCCTGTTGGCAACACAGAAATAATAGTCATACCTGCCTCAAGGAGTTCTCGTGGAGATTAAATGAGTTAATATTTGTGAAATACTTAGAATAGTACCAGCTGCCTTTAAAGTAGTTATTAAGGCAAATAGAAGCCGAAAGTAAAGGCCTCCAGAGGGAAAGTGTGACGTCCCCCGCTTCGGAATCACCCTGCATTGTGCGGAACTGGGTCAGACCCAGGAAATTTTCAGAGCAATCCAGCCTACACACACATTTTAGAATATGGCACACATTTTAAGGATATTTCTAGAGACTGTCAAAGTCATCTGGTGCTTTGAGAGTGCCCTAACCAAAAGTTCTGTTTTCTGACTTGGCCCCGTCTTCACCCACAGTGACGCTAATATCTGGTATCGTACGGTTTGCAGACTCTTCATGCATTGATACCAAGTTTCAGGGACTTAGTGACAGTATATGAACATGCTGGCTTCTTGTTCAATATCTTCTTGAAGGTAGAAGTGCAGAATAATGAAAAGAACATGAATCAGGAGTCAAAATAAAACTGGAATTTGACCCGCCCCTCATTGAAAGTGTGGATCTTGGTTTGTTTACTAGCAAAACAACAGGGTAGGAAGAAATCTGTGAATCACAACCTAATGTTTCCTGCTTCTGAAGGGACTTTTTAAAAAAGAAGTATTCTATGAGCCATTTTCAGAGTTTCACATAGCCTAATGGAAAACCTACATTCACTCAAGGTGACACAGTGGGGGCTTATGGAAACATTACGTTTTATTGTTTAGTTGGTTTTCTTTTTTTCCCTCCCATTGGCAGGAATCTTATCACCTTGGTGCAGTGACATAACCCCAGTGACAACCAGTCTTCTGTTGATGAGAAATTCTGAATAGCAATTGATAGTCAAAGACGGAAAAACAATTTAAATATTACTAAAGCAAATATATTGCTTTTAGACCAAAATCTTTCAAAAGGAGAAGGGAAACTAATGAACCCTAAGAAGTAGAGACGTTGAGTTTCTGAACTTTGTAAGGCTCCTGTTAGCTCCAGAATGCTACGATTATATGGCTCTAATGATCTAGGACATAGAGGATAAAATAAAATAAATTTAATTTAGACAATCAGTGAACAATACAAACTCTAATAAAGGAGGAAAATATGGAGTAAAGACTAGCTAGAAATGCAAATGAGAAATTACAAAACTAATTCAAAATTGCAAAGAGAATTCATCTTCTTCCACAGGGAGAAATTTGAGAAGTCAATAATAATAAATCAGGACAATGGGTTTAAAGGGATAATTTATTAAAGTTGACATCAAGCATTATCATGACAAAAAATACTAATATAAACTGAGAGCTGTATACCAAGAAAACTCCATCCATCAGTAAACAAACAATAGCCAACTTCTCAGGGCATGTTTTTGGGGCCCAAAGGACCAGAATTTTTTGGCTCAAAGATACCAACTATGGTGAGTAAGGTAAAGATGAAAATATTGACAAGATAAAAGAAGAGGATGAAATATGTAAAACTTGGATAAGAAAGTGACAAATGCAATTTTGATTTTCTATTTTCTGATTTTTCTATTTGTCCCCAAATATAACAAAACAGACAGAAGAGACTCCAGTGAAGGAAGACAATACTCAAAACTGCAATTATACATTTTAGGAGCCAGAACAAAATGTGAGAGGTTGTCCCAAGTGAGATATGACCAGCAGCAGTAATGGTCTGACTTTCCCAAGTGAAAGTATGTTTAATATAAATTGTTACAGTTAATGGATTAAATATATCAAATAGATGTTCATGATATAATGGAAAGATTAACAATTTGGGAGTCAGATGCCTGCAACATTTTCATTAACTGGTTGTATGATTTGGATTGAAAAGAAGCTTTATTCATTCTTTTCAGCAAGTATTTCAATAAATATTTAATAATAACTAATAAATATTTTTATTAATAATATTTAATAAAAAGCATTCCTTATTAACAACTGTCCAGTTTCTTTATCTGTAGAGTGAATGGGATGATTTCAGAATGATTTCAGAATGCCTTCCAACTCTAAGAATATTTGTCTAAAATGTTAATTGATACAGTGATTTCTTCTCTTCTGTATCTCAGAACAGCACAGCAGTGGAGTGTGATCAATTTGCCAACAGTATCTCAGTCGTAGATCCTAACTGTGCACATAGAAAGTTGACAGAGAAGAAGAAAAATTTATAAGACACAAATATTAGCATGATTTAGTTAAGTGATAGAAAATATTTCTTGGAATCGGGCTATTTGAAAAATTTATTGTGAGAGTATAGAATGCAGATATTAAAAAATTTCCTTAAACCATTTCCGTGGAGCTTTAAAACGACCAATAATTGTAATTTGTGATGACACCAAATAGTCTACAAAAGCTTAGACTATCAGCCTGTAATTAATTTATCTCAATATGGAAATATTTATTAGCTCAAATGAATGCTTTTAGAAAATACTGCATCAATTTGTAAGTTAGCTTTCGCAGTGCCAATACCGTACTTACATACAGTTGGAAAATATGGACTCCTTTGTTAGTATGGTTAGAATGAGTGGCCACGTAACACTGTGAAAGGGGACTGGACTTGGTGTCCAGGGACCTGGGCTCCATTTCTGACTCTGGCATGTCATTTTGGACCCATCATCTTTAACCTCTAGGCACAATGTTTTCTCGTTGCTAAAATCATGGCATTAGACCAAATGGAGCCAGGATTTTTAAAGGACACAATTCAAAATCCCATCCAGGTACTGAATCCAGCCTGAAGTCCAGGACCTTCAGGTGATGCTTAGTCCCATCTATCAACTCTAGTGGCTCTATGTCATCTGGTGACTTTTGACCTAAATGGCAAGTTATCTGTCCCCTCTGGCTCCTTTTCCCAACACATGCTCCAAAATCAGTGGTGTGTCTGGGCTAGGATGGTGATGACACTCTCGTCTGCATAAGAGAAGGATGGGAAATACACACCAGCCACAGCCCATAGCAGTGATGGAATCTTGCCAGCTATGTGCCTGGTAAGGTGACCCTGCCTTAGCTGGTAGGGGAAGTTTCTTGATTAGATACTGTTTCTTATTTTCTGAAAGGAACTCACTCATCCATGGTTCTCTGCACCTCTGGCTCTGCCTCTGGGAGGATCTTCTTGGTCCTTTGTCCACTGAGTCCACAGCTGAAACTGGGATTAGGGAGGGGACCCCAATAGAGAACCCACAATTTCCTGCTACTGCAAGTTGGGGATTTCAGAAGTATTTCAAAGCTCAAATTTTAGTCTAGGTTTCTCACTTCTTGACAATATAGTTTCCTAGAAATTTAGTAGAGTTTTTACCTATTTTTGACCTCCCAAATTTCTTCTTAGACACAATACCCAAGCATGATTTTTTTTTTCTTTGTACCCTGGTTCCCATGACTTTCTCCCTCAATCAACTCAATGACAGCTACTTTGAAGGCATCTGAAATAATAGGTGCAAGGGCCATCTATTGCACCAAATCTCATGTTTGCTGAAAGCTAAGTCGAGTTCACCTGGATCTATTATTGGCCTTTGTTACTCGCTAACACTGTAGCTAATCTGTGGCTCTTGTGTTTGCAACACAGCACTTCCAAGTTTGCGATAGAAGGGAAAAGACAGTGGATAATTGCTAATTGGGATGTTTTATGGCCTGGTACACATTACTTTCCAAACTGTAAAATGGAATTTAGCTCAATATCATTCAATAGTTTCTGCAATGATGCAAATATTCTTTGTGCCATACAAAATGGTAGACATTCGTCACATGTCGGTATGGTGTACTTGGAATTTGGCTAGTGCAGCTCAGGGATTGACTTTTTAATTTTTATTTATTGCAAGTAATTTAAATTTAAACAGCCACATGTGGGCAATTGCTACCCCATTGGATAGTGCAGGTTCTTATTTTCTCAAAGAGAAGAAATAGGTTTGGTGAGCAGCAAGCCTGTCTCTGTCCCAGCTGGGGTCACTTATGCCAGGGCTCTTAGACAACACTGGAATGGGTGCATCGCAAGATTTCCTTTGTTGTCTCCAAGCACTGTTCAGGTACAAAAACTAGAAGTCATCTCCACCCTCTTTATCAAGGCATACCAGTACAAGCTGAAAAAAATTACTTATATTTATAGTGGATTGTTTCAAAAACCATTATGGGAGATAAATTATTCATGTTCTATTTATAGAAACAGGAGTCAAATGTAATAAAAAGGACCCTATGCCGATCACACAAGTTTCTGGTTTTGCCTTTTTCCAGTTTCATGAATAAGAAACACGTTAATCTTCCCATTTTCAATTCTGAGTCACAGATAGGCTTCAGTCGTTGAGGCTTTTGTATCCACAATATTGTGTGTGGGAGAATGTCATGGGAAGGTTATTGGGGCAGTGGAGTGTGTTAGCTCTTCTCTAAAAACAAAAAAACTCTAAATCCTACTTGATCAAAATGCAAAGCCTCTACAGTCAAGTGTGTAGCAATAATTTTGGGTAAGGAATTAGCTGCAGAAATAAATTTTTTCAAAAAATTTTTATTGCTCCCTCAGAGAAAGAGCACATTTTTATTTTATTAGTTATGTTTTATTTCTAAAAATGAAATAAGCATCTTAATAATACTAGAGATCTTCTCAACAAATTTGGATTTTAATTTTAAATTTTTCCTGTCTTTTCTAAATCTGTGTTGCTTGTTCATATAGAATTTCTAATGTTATATTTTCAAAAATAGTGATGTACTTGAAAAAAATAGAGAATAGTACTTTTCTTGTGAGTTGATGGCAGTATAGGGTGAGTAGAATTTAGATCCCTTAAAGCAAATACAGAAACCTTGGGTATACCAACTTATGCAAGGCACACACACACCCTCCCCCTTTACAGTTCAAGATGTAATATTGTTGCATCCCATTAATACCTTAGTTCATAATAGTTTTGTTCAGCAAAACATAATTATGTGAATGCCTGTCTTCATTTCCCACATTATCTTTTCCCGATTGGTTGGAGGCAATACTTTGGAAGAACAACAAACAGACCTGGTTCTAAGCAAAGCTGTAACATAAAAAACCCCCTTTCTGCCACCTTCTCTTTCTTAGATTTTTCAGTACCTTTCCATTCGACTGCCTTGTACTAATCAGAACCTATTCATTATAGAGGATTGGATGTGCTGATTTTACAATCATTTGAAATCATTTGAATGAAAATGTTAGCTCTTCTACCAGCTATTTGTGTTTTAAGTATATCACCTGTTCCTGTACAGAGTGAAAATTATCTCTGATGAAGGAATTCCAAACACCAGCAAGGAAGTAGGAAACTTCCTCAAGGAATGGTCTTTGGGGCTGCTGAAAGAGATACAAAATACAGTCAACTTGTATGTGTGCCCAAGCCTGGGCCTAGGGGAGAAGGAGAAAGTCTCTTAGTTGTTGACACCCTAATTCAACACAGGTGATGGCATCACCATCTCATTCACCTGTGAAGACTTCCCTGAAGGCTTGGAGAGAAAAAAA
>RJWJ010016799.1:0-33958 GCA_004363605.1 Indri indri | reverse complement strand
TTTTCTCTTTTCTGCGTTTCTTATGGTGACTGTCAGAGTGTCTTGCTGTACTAAGGTCTGAATAATATCCATTATTGGACCATGATCTGGATCTCTGGGACAAGCTTCTTTCATCCCATCGGCTTGAACAGGGGTCACTTAATCTATAGAAAAGGACACAATATGCATGCAGTTATTTATAAGCATGTTTTCTATGCCTTAAAACACACCTGTTTTGAATGCAAAAGCACTGACAAAGCTTTGTTAATAATAAAGTTCTTGACTCCATCCACACTTTAAGCAAACACAGGAAGCATGAGTGACAGAGCTGGTCTTAACTTTATTAGAGACACACACCAACAACTACTGACAGATTCACTTACAAAAGGATTTTTTTTTAAGCTAAGCAAAGAATTTCAAATTTGATAGGATGTTTTTCAAAACCAAACCAACTAATCACAAGAGCACTGCTGAACTCAAAGCACAAGGGTTCCTGGCTGTAATCCTCTCACAGCCCTCTCTCTTCAGGAGAAATTTTTGAAGGAGAGTCAAACCAAGTTTCCAAACAATTTTGTTGGTTCTCTGCAGATACAAGATAGCTGCCCAAATTTTTTTTAAGAGAAGGCTCTTTTTCTTAAGAAGCTAGCACAACTATTCTTTTCTCTCTGCCTCATGGAGGAAATCAAGACTTTTTGTAGTTAAAATACTTAAAACAGAAATTGAGGAAAACGTACATGAAAATAGATGCAGGTTTTTCATCTCGGTGTAATTTCAGGGCTTAAAACTGAAAGTTCTCAGTACAACTATGTCTAAGCCACCTCCAAACAGTAGATGCATGCTTTTTCTTCCTTCTCCCAATTTCAAACCCCTCTGCAAAATGACTACAGAAAAAATGACAATTCTATCATAAAGAATTACACAAGGTCCCACTGTTATATTTTTCACTAGCTATTCTGGGGCCAGCCCATTCCTATAACTGATATTCCATTGTGGGGTGTCACTGAGGGTAAGAGATGAGTATACTTCTAAAGAAGCAACAGTCCTTGAGGTCAGAAGTCAATGCACACGCTAAGTACAAGTTTCCCTATCTACCAATTAATTCATCTGTGACTAAGAGACTTGGCTCGGAAAGAATCTGCTATATAATTTTTTAAGCCCTAATTATTTCTAAAATTGAATAAGAGATCTTATAGCTTTTGTGAAGGAAAACAGAATTTTGACTTAAACGCCCCCCCAAAGCCATTCATCCCACCTAGTTAACAGCATGACTTTCACCAAGTATTCCCAAATATATTCCCTTTGGTCACAGTCTAATTCTGACTATGAATCTTTCATGAAAAGTCCAAAATAAAGTCTCTACCCCTTTAACATTCAAAATATAGCATACACAGGATTGTGCTTATATTCAAAGCTCTTACTTATCTCCTTTACTCCATTTTTCTCCACTCGGTGGTCTGTATGCTCTTAATCTCTGCATTTCCTCTTTCCAGTGAGGAGGAGTTTCACTGCTGTCATCATCATCTGACTCAGAACAGGATCTTGATCTTGGAGGTGTATGATAGCGCTTTAAAAACAAAGAAGGGAGTAACTATTTTAAAAATGCCTATTGATGAGTCTGCTATACAACAGAGTTAGGTAAAGCCCAATCGCAGATCCCATCAAAGGCAATGATTCAAGTACCCAAAGGATGGGATGAAGTTATTTCAGACATAAGGCATTAAAGGAGATGGGAAAGGCTGAGATTAACCTATAATCCCATATGAAATTTTCCTCTTCAAAGTCCTAATGGTTACACTCATTAGCCTAGATTATTCAACATACTAAGATTTCTTAGCATACTCACTGATTGTTCGTGTTCATTTCATACTTAATTAAAGCCATTCAAACACAGCAGTAAACTTTGGTCTAACAGCAGTACCTTTCCATAACTATGGAAAATACAACTAGTTTCCTGAACAGATTTTGTATTATACCTAAAATTATAGCTAGGATTTTGCCTATAGGTAAAAAATTTTCACTCTTTAGGTAAGCAATTTGAAAAAAGTCTTAACACACATACAATTGTGCCCCTGCCTTTAATCTTCCGTCCAGACTTTGATACAGATGGTTTCTGATCACTTACAATGGGTGCAACATCAGGAATCTTCCTAGAAAAGAAGATTGTGATGAAAATTAAAAATAAGCAAATGCTAGGCATTTTTTTAAATTATATTATTATTAAGGGCCCAAATGCAAAATGTACGCCCTTATAATACCAAAATACTTCAATTATCCAATACCTTTGTAGAATGAGGCATTCCACATAACCTAATTTTCTAAGGAAACCCTTATTTATGACAAAACTTAAAAAAAAAGTAACCCAATTGCTTAGAAACACCATACTAGTATCTATCTTTTAAAGCACAATACTACCTTTAAACAAAATCTTTTTTTTTTTTCTTGTCAAAACAGTAGTGTTCTAAGGGAATACTGAAGTATTTCCTGACTCTGATGCTTAATTCTGCTTTATAGTTTGTCTCTCGCACTCTACTACAAGCTACCTCTCCTCCAATGCTTTGAATCCGCTCCCTTATCACACGGGTAATTCTAAGGGTATCACACGTTTTCATGACACCTACAGTTCTTCTTGCATGAGAGGTCTTTTTACACCTCAGTTTATCTTGTGCCTATTATTATTAAGATAATGGCTAGCTTTTATGGGGCAATTACTATGTGTCAGGCCTTATATTAAAAAGCATTTTAAAAATACATTTTAATTGTGGTGTTTTATATAAAACATACAAAACACAGAATTTGCCACTTTTAGTATTCTAAATGTATAGTTCAGTGGTATTAATTACATTCACAACGCTGTGCAACGATCACTACTGTCTTTTCAAAACTTTTTCATCACCCCAAATAGAAACTCTGTACTCATTAAACACTAAGTCCCCATTCCTCACTCTCCCCAGCACCTGATAACCTCTATTCTATAATACTTTCTGTATCTATGAGTTTGCCTAATCTAGGAAACTCATATAAATGGAACCATATGTCTTTCTGTGTCTAATTTCAAAAAGAAAACAAATGTTCTGTTGAAGAAATTTTAAATATAATAATAATAATCTTTGTAATACAGGTCTACTAATGAGGATAATTTTGCTTAATTAGAGTTCAAAGTTAGTGTTCCTTATTAAAACACATAATGTTAATGCTGTTCCTCTGGTAATGCTGATCTGTAATGAAATTTTATGTATTTCATCATTCATCTTTAAAAACATCTTTCCACACAGATGTCTGATATGTGCAGCACATGAAATACTGGCAAGTTGTAGCTATATCACTAATTTAGTGTACCCTGTAGCAGTGTAAAGAGATGCAAGCACCACATACAAACTCTGCTGCAATTACTCAGTTCTGCTGCTGTAGCACAAAAACAGCCGAAGAAACTGTGAACAAATGGGTGTGGCTGTGTTTCAAGAAAACTTCATTTATAGATAATAAAATATAAATTTCAAATAATTTTCAAGTCATAAAATATTATTTTTATTTTTTCCCCCAAACATTTAAACATATAAAACTATGTTTCGTTCATAAACCATACAAAAACAGGTAGTAGGCCAAATTTCGTCCATGAACCATAGTTTACTGACTCCTATCATGTAATACTGAAATTGATCTTTCATGTTTCCTACCTTCTGAAAGCCAAATGGACTTGATCAATGAACTTGGTGTTTTGTATTGTAAGAAACGTCCCATCAAAATTTATTCACAAGCTACAATTTTTAGTAATTAAAACATTATCATGTTAAGCTATTAATTCAAAGATACATACCATTTTGTACTAGCTTTTTAAAATAAGATAATATCAGGTATAAAAATATTTAATGAACTAAATGATCACTTTATGTAGAGACCTGACTGCAAACAGGGACACAACTTCTCAGCTATCAAAATAACTCTCCATAAGGAATTTCTCTATTACACCAGCCATTTTGGTATTTCTGTTCATGCATCACTTTCTTTTAATAATTATGAATGTGAGTCTAATATGCAAAATACATTAAATACTGTTTTTTGAGACCAAATCTAAAGCCACACATTAGCTTTTGCAATGCAGAGAAATTATCTCTGAGCAAGTTAACACTAACATATTTATGATACTAAACTACATCTCCAATCACCATGCAATTAATTAGGCACTATTCAAACTGGAACACATGTTTCATCACTCGATTGGATCCAAAGAATTTAACTAACCCTCTGTACTGATAACCAAAACCTCATCCTTCTAATGAAAAGCAAAGGCAGGAAGATCAGTAATGAAATCTTTCTGGACCTAATAAGAACTTTTCCCCTAACAAAAGAAAAAAAAAAAAAAAAGAAAGAAAGAAAGAACTTTTCCTGTGACCAACTTGCCCAACCTCCTGTCCCTACTAGTATACTGTGAATTCTGAAAGGTAGGGTACGTATCACTCATTAATCTGGTATCTCCCATATCTCTTACATATCATTCATTAATCTAATACTCCCACAGAATCTTTCAAAGTGTTTTGAACATGGGTCCTATTCAATAAATGAGTGTGGAACTGCAATGAGCTGATGGAACTGTCTGTCAGAGAAATGAAAACATACAGCTTAGTCACCCTACTTACGGTTCAGGTTCCACAGTGACAACAGGCATATCTCTTCTCAGTAAAAATCGGTTCTCTGGCACTGGAGGAATTTCTTCTGGGCGCACCACAGGTTTTTCCCTTTTAGCATTTGGATCAGCCGACCTTTTTTCATTGGTATCACTCCTCTCAGAGTGACTTAAAAAGAACAAACCAAGACACCAATTAAGGTGTGTAATGCTTGCATTTCATAATAATAAAAGCATATAAAATTAATATATTAAAACAGCATAACTACTGATAGCCTACAAGTCTCACTCAAAAGGGTTATATAATTTTCAGAGAATATATAAAACATCAACCCAGTGAAAAACCCAGAGTACTAAAATTTTGAAATGAAAACTGTCAAATTTTTTTCTTTTAAGAGTTTCTTGGATTATTTTCACCTGAAAACAAACAAATCTTTGATATGAAATGCTTATGCTACCTATTCCTAGATTTGCCAGATATGAATTTAGATAGAGTTCAAAAATGTTATTCCTTTTCAACAACAGGTAATAAAACTGAATTTATGGATTACACATACCTTTTCCATTTCAGGGTATTTATTTGCTTTTTTTTTTTTTTTTAAAGAGACAGTGTCTCACTTTGTTGCCTGGGCCGGAGTACAGTGGCACAATCATAGCTCACTGCAGCCTCGAACTCCTGGGCTCAAGCAATCCTCCTGCCTCAGCCTCCCAAGTAGCAGGACTATAGGCACACACCACCATGCTCAGCTAATTTTTAAATTTTGTGTAGAGACGAGATCTCGCTTTGTTGACCAGGGTGGGTATTTGTTTTTTCAGTTAAGATTATGTTGGTGTTTTACACTTACCCTTTTGGGCTCATTACATGTTTATTCCTTGGCTCTTCTGAACTGCTTGCTTCCTTTCGCCTCTTTTTAGAACGTTTAACTTTTGGCCTCCTTTTGTGTTTCCTTCTTCTGCTTCTCTCATGTTCAATTTCACTTTCTGAAGATGACTCTGAAGAGGAAGAGGAATTGGAAGAGGAATCCGAGTCTTCTGAATGAGTTGGTTTCTTCCTTTTTTTCTCAAAAACTTTTAAGAAATATTTACAAAAATATTAGTACTGGACTTCCATGCCTACCTTTCAGAGTAAAAAAATGTAATTATGGAGTATCATAAAACATGCTTTATATATAGTAAACTAAAAATGAAATCTAAATAAACTTCTTTTCAATTGATAATACAATTGCTAGTAAGACTTTACGGTAACAAAGCCCTTGTCCTCACCAAGCCTATATGCTCATCAGGTTAGTAACAAGAAAATAAATAACTGCATCATATGACAAATAATAAATATTAAGAATTCAAAAAAAGCGGAGTAAAGGGAATAAATAGGGAGAGTGGGGAGTAGTTTATGATAACATTTGAGCAGGAACCTGAAGAAGCAAGGGAGGGGGCCATGCAGACATCTTAAAGAAGAGTGTTCCAGACAGAACAGCCAGCACAAAGTCCCTGAGTGACCGGCATTTCTAAATAAAGGTCAATGTGACGAGAAGGCAACGAATAAGGGAAAAGTGGTCAGAGAGACAGCAGAAAGCCAGACATCTAGGACTTTACAGACCGCTGTCAAGACTTTGAGAAGGGAGCCCTTGGAGGGTTCTGAGCAGGAGTGACATGGACGTGAAGTATGGTCTGACCGGGTCACTCTGGTTGCTGGTCAGGACATACCACAGTGGGCCAAGGATATAAACAATAAGACCAGTTAGGAGGCTACTGTTGCTGAAAAAAGCTTTTAGGACAGAGACAACGTAAACCGTTATGAAGCTATTGCAATAATCCAGACACAAGATACCAGTGGTTTGGGTCAGGCTTGTAGCAAGGGAAAGTAATAAGAAGAGGTAACATTTGACAAGATTTGCTGATGGATTAGATGTGAAGGGTGTGGTATAGAGGCATCAAGAGTTATTGCAATACCTATTAACAGAATGAATTTTTTCCACTACTGAAATCCAGGAGGTTATCTTTAAGTTATAGTCTTCGACAATGCTTTACCTGTGTCCTAGCTTCCTCCACCTCAGAAAAGCTCTTACCATCTTTTGTCGATTTTGTGGCAAGTACCCCACAGTCAATAACTCGCACATCTGCATAAGGTCTGCTTGCAGCATCAGTTTTTAGATTTTCAATTTGTTCGATTACTTCAAAACCAGAAATAACCAGTCCAAAGACAACATGCACCCTGTCACAACACAAATTTTAAAAATGACTGGTTTGATAATTAAGCTATGAACAATAATCAGGACAAATGTAATAAATGACATGTCCACAGACCTGAAAATAAAACCAAAGTGTTTAATGTATGAAGCAACTAGAAGGGAATGAGAACTTGAAATCTGCTTCTTAAAAGGAAACAATTACTCAAACTAGGCCTCAGCTTTCTAACTTTAAAACAAAGGTTCCTTCCTAAGTCTGGACTGTACAACTAAAACAAACAAACAATGTTTCTTAACCACTTTAGGGTAAAGAGTCTGGTAACAGTCAGACTGCACTTGATATTCAGAAACTGTCCTCAAGATTGCACAGCTGAGAAGCCCATGCATGGGCACAGTTAAAGACCCCTTCGGTGACATAAGAGCCATGGGATCTCAAAACTGCTACACTCTGTGATCCTTAAGAAAGCTTAGCCATGAGAGATTAACCTAGACATCAAGAGTGCCCCCTTGAGGGCTCACCCATGGTCCAATCAGTCTATGCCTGGCCACCCAAACACCTCCCCAAGGTAATAAGAATGTAATTCTTACCCATCCAGGTGTGGAGCAGGTTTTGTGGTACTGTATAATAAACATCAACACAAAGATGATGTCAAAAACGATGTGTTCAGGTGAAGAGAGCAGAGAGGTTTAAACACAGCATGTAGAGAACAAAGTAAAGATAAAAAAAATAGGGGAAAAAGTTAAACATGATATACATCTAACCTTAAAACCCCCAAACAGCAATAGTAGCCATTTTACTGATAAAAAAAAATCCAAGATTATAATGAATTATAAAATCACCTCTATTACAGTATACATATGTATACATAATATATGAAATAAGTTTGATTTGACTTATATCCATAAATATATAGCATAAATACACATTAAAATTAAAGTTACTCTCAAATCCAAAACAACAAAAAACAAAAACAAACATAAAAAAACCCAAAATTTATCAGCATAATTAAATAAGGAAAAAAAGCACCTGTTATTTGCTCTCTGGAAAGAAAAATGTGATCAACACCTGCCCCACACACTTAAGTGAGTTTTTCTATTTGTTACTTCTCCTACTGGGTCAGTCTGCCTCTTTTAGTCAGGCAGACAGAGGTAGGCCTCAGAAGTCCTGTTTTCAGAACTCCCTGCCTCTCTTTCTTCACCCAAGGTGAAACTCTGACACAGCAACTCTGAAAATGCAATAGGGAGAAAACCTTGAATCTGCCAACACTTCTGACAGCAAAGTAATGATGGATAACATTATACATTTTAACTTCCCATGGCCCAGAAAACACCCAACCAGCTTCTTCTACAGTGACAAACTGTCAGACAGTCGCTCTTGGGAAGCCTATGGGGTACATATGGTTAAGGTATTTTTAACACAAGCTGGTTTTCCCATAGCATTTTCACAGAAAAAATTCAAAAGCAAATAATTAGACTCTGAATTATACACCACAAGCATCTTGGTTTATAAGAATGAGAGAAGATATTTGAGAGACAGAAAAGGTCACTGGATATCAGGCCATGTTAAAGCAGTGAATTGTACGAGAAGATCCCGTATAAATTTTTATATTCATTTTAAGGCAATTCTAAGATATGTAAGTTAAAAAAACACAAATTTAACCTTCACGACAATGCTTAAGATCTTTATTGTACAAGGAATTGTAATGCTTATACTTACATTAAGAATATTCAGTTCTGTAAGAGCACTACAGAATTTAATTTAAAAAATTAAAATGTCAACTTAGGAAGTTCCAGAATTTTAAAGGAAATGCTAAATTTTAAAATCATGAGTCTCAAATATTCCTCAGAAGACTGAGAAGTGATAATTCAAGCCAATATAATTAGAAAAATTAAAAAAAGTAGCAAAAAGACATAAAGAAAATGAAAATCTAGCAAATTTGTGAGCCACTAATGCTTAAACCATTACATTAGCATCCAGAAACCACCTTGGACAGTAACTTTAAGATAAAAATGTGCTTCCCATAATTATAAAACTTTACCAAAGCACATTAAAGAAATCAGTACAGGCGCTAGACAGTGAGTACACTATATGAAAGATGTAAAGAATGCTTTTAAAAAGGTAAAATTTTTCTACAATGTAAGAGATCAGTCTCAAATATGTAGAAGTGAAAACAATGTTTTATGATTAGATACATTCCTCTTCCTCCCTCACAACTCTCAGATCTTGTAGTATGGGGAAAGCTACAGATTTTTTGAAAACATACAGAGGCCAATTCAATTTGCCATCTTGGCTAATAGGAATGCTGTAAAGACCACCTTATGGCAAACCTTTGGAGCAAATGGTGAGATAAAACATTCTAGCTAAGTGTAGTGATACAGCAACATACTACCTGACACTCAATTTGAGGATGGAATAGCTATCTTTATGACATTCAAGTTTGTTTTTAATTCAAACGAAAACTGAAGAATAAGCAGAAATGGTTCTTTATTGTAGTAGTGAAGAAAACAAATGATGACAGGAACAACTCTTTGTTTCAAGGACAACTCTCAGCCTGCCCATGGCATCTAAACTGATGTGAATAATTTAAGCCCATTACTTGCATCTGTAATCAGGATGCAGAAATACAAATTTGTACTTTAACTGGGTTTGACTATATATTAAGAATACTGAAAGTACTTAACAAAAGGAAGCCCACTGGGGTTCTCAGCCTACATTCCAGGAGTAGAAATCCCAATGTAAAGCAGGCTTACTGGCGTTGGGCTAATACTGACATGGATAAACAGAGGATATCAGCCAAATGGGGTTACAAAAAAGGCAGGGGGAAACAATACGTTCAGTCCAATCTATTCAATTCTACTAAGATGGGCAGAGGTCTCATCCCACTAATTCTTAATTATACTGATCTTTCAAAACTTTCAATTTTCAAAAAGTTATATTGATCTTTTAAAGAACTATTTAAACAACTGTGTAGTGATGACATACACTCAGTAAGTTTAAGTTTATATATACTTATGAAAATATACCTAAAGGAGAAACAACCACACAGAACATTTCAACTTATAAGACCTTTTAATATTTATACATTTCCATTTACTCTTGTTACTTAGAGACACTAGTTTTCCAGTTTCCCCATCCCCAATTGTACTTAAAAAATATATGTGCAAGGGTTCATTTAAACTTTATAAATCCTAGAAATTAAAGTGTCACTGTTACTCCCAAAAACAATCTACAGTTTTATACTATTATCAGAGAATCTTTTGACCTTATGCAGAAATGACTAGTTCCACACTGAAATGAGATCTAAAACCAATACATAAAATATAACCCCACTCCCCCACCAGAAGATGTGTAGGATACTTGGTGGAAACAAGCCACTGAAATCAAAATATACTTCCCAGGATTAACCATGAACAATAAAACACACTTGTTTTACATGTATTGCTGCTATACAGATCAAGCAGAAAGTTGCTTTTTCTTAAAATATTTCAATGCACATAACAATAGGATTAAAGAGATAAAGGCAAAGAAAGAAAGAGAGAGCCTTAGAGTAATGAGACATTACCTTTGGAGCGCACGATGTAACACTCTTTCTGTAAATTTTACACAAAAATGGCAAGAAATAAATTGTAATACACTTTTAAGACAAGACTGAATCTATGTTTTAATATCAATATAACTTCAAAATTAAATATTTTTCAAGTTTTATGCAAAGCAAGAAAGCTTTTTAAAATGGAGGGCTCTAAATTTTCTTTCATGTAGGATATTTATGTAGAGATGAGTCACGTTTAAGAAAAGCATTGTGGCTGAATTGGGAATCTGTTCAGATTCTTAATATTGTAATACCAGAGTGCCAATAATAGCTACTAACAACACATTGTATTTCCTTTCACGAATCCCATAAGCTAGCTAAGACAACTAACATTTTTTTCAAAAAGAGAATAATATATCTTGAGTACATAGATAAATATAAAAATCTGAATGCCCAGAAAGAAGCAGTTACTACCAGTTGAAAGCAAAAATTTCATTGGAAAAAACTGAGTTAAGATAATCCAAAACAAATAAATTTCAACAAACTTTTTACTAATTAGCTTCAAATAGTTAAAGAAACTTCTATCACACATCACAACAGATCACTTTCAACAGTCAATGAGCAAATGTCTGGGCTGTAGTTACTGTTCACTGACATTACACACACTTTGAAGTTCAGGCACTGAGCATAATAAAGTAAAGAAGCATAACTAGAATTTTAGGGATCTTCTCAGAGGATAAAAAGGCAAGAGAGATGAAAGCGTAAGAGTGTGCTATCAAATCATGGCCACTTTAACTTCTTTTCCTGTCTAATCTTTGATTTTCTCCATTATAAAGAATTTCTTTTATCAAAGCACACATACTGACCAATTTTAAATGCATTTAAACTTAAAACGTATCTGTTACTACTCAAAGTGAAACCCTATTATACCATGGATAAAGTGCTTTATAGGAGTTCTTAACATATTAAATCTTGAAATATTTAAAAATAAGCTTTAACTTTTTGTAAAGGCATCAATAACATGAATTATTATGAAAAATGAACATGTTTAAAATAACGTGGAGTTTTCAATGAATGTTGTGAAAAATAAGACACTGTAAGTGTAAAGTAGTACATAAGAGGGAAATAAAGATAACTTATTTCTGTCTAATTTAGCCATTACCATGCAATCTCTTTTTCCTTCAACTCCTGAAACTATCACACTGTCATGGAAGAGGCACCAAATTGTACAAAATGCTAAAGCTTATGTAAGGGCAATGAAAACTAACCAAGTAAATTTTACAATGATCTACCTATGTGTTCCAAAAGTCACCAAAATAGAAGCACTTTCCAAAATTCAGCACTGATGTCACAGTAATATGCATCAAATGTCACTAGATACAAAATTTCTTCCACACTGCTAATATATATGTTATATACACACTAAGTCATATTGAGCCTGAATGTTAGGAATGGTATTTGCTATTCAGAGAACTTGGCCTATGGTTAAGTTTTATGAACATCTTTGCTCGTGAAAAAATTTGAAATTAAGCTGTGAAGGTATTATCCCAAAAAAGGAAGGAAAAAGCTAGAACTCCTCATGTTATTAACACTTACTAGCATTTCTTCTCATATAAATGTATGAATACTTGGGTAGAGAAGGCGTTTGCATCCCAAATCTACTTTTGCTACCCAAAATGTCAATGTAGCTTTATAAACCCCTTAAAACCAACCACTCCTCAACTCCCCGTGCTCCACTACTCTAATTGGCACTCCTCTCCCATTCCAGTGAGTAGGCACTTGCAAGTCTAATTGTTAAATGATATAAAACATGTTCTAGAACTTCTTATGTCCCCCGCCCCATTGCCCTATTTATAACAGTTAAAATAAAACAAACATATTTTGTTTAAAGTTCGAAGTTCTGTATGGTCTTGTTTTCTTATGTTTTTGTAATTATCATGACAGCTAACAGTGGCCCATGACAGGGACTGTTCTCCAAAGCCTAGTACGTTTCTCTACTCCAAGGCTGTGATATAAGGATTGCACAGACTAATGTTCTAACAGCAGCTGATGAGGAGACTGTAGCTGCTCCTGATTTAGGCATGAGCCCAACACTTCCTTGAGGCACTTTTCAGACTGATGAAAACTAGGCAATCATAACTATTTCCTTTATGCAAGACAATGTTTGCACATAAATCATTCTATACATATTCAGAAACTTAGGACCACCCTACAAAACACTTTTTTCTTTTTTTGTTCAAAAATGTTTACTTTATCTTTGAATGTAGGGATAGATACTTTATAAAAAGGAAAGACAAAAACTCATTTAAGGTACAGAGGAACAAAACCAAGCCTTCCTGACAGTTAGTTTAGTGTTCTATCCCAGAAGTAACTTAATACAAAGCTATAAACTATTTACCTGGCCTTTTTCATCACTATTTTATGCAACATCTTCTTTATCTTTTTGATGACCATATGAGGGCTGTCCAGAAAGTATTCAGCCATGTAACCATTCTCGTTATATTAACAATGGCTGGATACTTTCCAGAAAGCCCTTGTATATAAAGACAATGAAAATTAGAGCCAGAATTAATAAACTACTACTAATAGCAAAAGGGGGAAAAATGTTTCCCTGAATGTCATTTTATTTTCCAGAAAAATGCTTGATGCTTCTAGTATTTAACTAAAACAAATTCAGTGCAGAGTGGTTAATAAAATTATGTAGCTTACAGTGTGCAGCATTCTTTTTCTAGCTATCAATTTCTTTCAGAGAGGTGGGGGCAGGGGAAGGGGGTAGATGATGGGAGGTTGCTTGGTAGGTACGACATGCATTGCTCCAGTGATGGATGTACTGAAGGCCCTGAAAATTCACAATGCAATATATCAATGAGTGAAATTGCACTTGTACCCCATGAAGATGTACAAATAGAAAATTTTTTAAAAAACCTTCCAGATTATGAGTAAAATTTCTACAACCTGGAATTTTACATGGCTTTCCTTCCTTATTTAGCATTATCTATAGAACGAAAAGATTAGACTATATCTTTAAATCCTTTTTTACTCTAAGACTTTATAATTCTAGCTTTTATTGTAGTTTCTTCTGAGTCTTTGACCTAAAAAATAAATAATGAAAAGGACAAAATGAATACACACCAAGTTAACTTGGTAACTCTGGTCCCAAATCTTTGAATTCCTTCAAAAACGCTTCCATGTGAACAAATCGCTATTTCCCTAGCCATATATCACTTCTTTCACATTTCTTAAGCATTACTATATTCCAAAAAGAATCAGTTTTCTTCTATATAAGCCCTCAAAAGCAACATCATTATGTCATAATGATGTTATGATATAATTATGTTATTTCTATGTAGTAGAAATAAGCAGTTATTGTAAAAATTACCAACACCTTTATAGAAGAAAATCTGATTTTCATCATACACGTAATTGTTCCAGCCAAATAAACAATATATGCACAATTATGTTTGAGAAAAATGATGTAAGCCTAAGGAAGGGAGTTTTTAAATGTTTAAGTAATGGAGATAATAGCTAATGTATAAAGCACATGAATCCTTGAGGGATGTTTTGCAAATACCCACACTAACAGCACCAAATTTACTCCTTAGGAATTGCAGAGTAATAGATTTATAACATAAACTACAAAAACAATTTTGCCAGGATATATTAAAAGTCCTTATTAAGCCTATCTAACGGGAACTAGAAAGATGACTTTATTTTACCATCCACCCTTACTATGCTTTCCTTTTCAGTTGCCAGAACTGCTGCTCCAGGTACAATATGAGGAGCTGTAGTCACAGGGTAAAAGGCAAGAGCCACCCTTGGGGAGCCATCTGCTAGCTGTGTGACCATCGGAGCTGTTATCTGTGCTCATATTCATAACTTAAAGACAGTAAATTATACTTTTTTTTACCACTTTCCACTCCAAAAGGAGTTGGGCTTGCAAGACATAGAATTTCAAAGATTTTCCTTTTATGAGCCACCATCTCCATTTTACCTATCCTTTCCATAAAAGCAAGGATACATTGTTTAGAAATGTGGCTGTTTGACTTTATCCTACAACTCATGGAAACTGGTATTTTTAACCAGCATAAAGAAAGTATACAGGCACAAAAACTTCTTTAAAAAACAAAAAGGACGTAAGGATTTTTTGGTGTGTGCAAAAATGCCCAATTACTTCCAAGATTGTTTTTAGCTGCAAACTTCTTTCTAGGAGTAAATTCAAACCAAAATGAAAAATTTTTCTTTCAATCACAAGTTCATAGTGATTTTTAGTGCCATCTACAGTTAGTTAACTATGAAAACAAGTTTAAAAATTGTAATCCTTATTAATTTTAAAATTTTCATTTGTAATCCTCTTCAAAGACAGCAGCCCAATATAAAACTAAGCCATGTAGAAAACAATAATGGCCTTTACTAAATATTCCTAGGAAAGACTAGGAATACTAAACAAGATAAAAACAAGATACTTTATTTGAAGGTAACTTTTTGAAGGGAGAATCTCATATGCTGAATTTTAATTAACATATGTAGGTGTACCAGTTTTAACTCTAACATTTTATAAACAAGCTAATCTGTACATAACAACAGCAAGAAGCTGCCGCTACTCAATAAATCAAATTTTAAATATACCGATATAAAAAAGAAAATCTAAAAGAAACTTTAGAGCCCTCAGATGATAGCTTCTTGACCAATGTATCATTAGTTTTTCACGTTCACAGTTCAGATAAGCTTAAAAATGGAAATGGGAAACCTTAATCAAAGAGTAAAAGGCTTCTACACTCAGCTTCTACAAAAAATATTTCTTTCTACTTTGCATTGGCTCTTAAGAATTCTAAGAATAGAAAAATACTCTAGTAAAGAAGTACAATAACTAATAAGCTATGGGATCCAAATGATATGGGAACAACTGTTGTAGATCTTTTTCCTGTGTAATTCCCACAATACTCTGTTATCAGCTTTCCATTTTTAGGACATTCTTAGGAACAGAATGCTCCTTATCTGAACTTTATCAGATCATGTTGAAATCTATTTTTCAGACAAATTTAAAATGTGAGTTTTTTTATACAAATAATATACTCCTTTAGAGACAGGGAAGCGCCATTCATACTCATCCATTCAGAAAGATGACAAAGAAAACTTTTTCTGATAAATCATGAATGAAAGATTTTTCCCACATACACAACACAACTGAGATTTACTACCAAAAAAAAGCATAAAACTTCATGCTGGACAGTCACCTTTCACATTTTATATGATGGGATTACAATAAAGATAGGTTTTGGAGCAGCTTTAGATCAGAATACAACTAAAAGTATGCCAAAGGTCTTATTTAGAATTTTCAGATGAGAAATAAATAAGTTTTTGGTTGTGCATGCATGTACATTTAAAGATGTTTGCTTTTTTAAACGTAAATTTAGCATTCTGAAGTTTCCTAAGTGATAATCTCATTATAAATTTTGGTAGAAATGACAACAACATTGTGTTATTTCAATTACGCACAGAGATCTTGAAAAATTTGAGTTTTAAAAAATGCTGGCTCAACAGCAAGTCACCTTTCTCTATACAATATCAGAAAATAATAATACCTCTCTTAAAATTGCCTCAAAGAGCAACAGTAAGAGAAAAAAACAACCACAGAATGGTTTATTCAAACCAACTGCTTTCCATGGTAGGGGGATACATCTGGTGGATCTGGTGGTCCTATACTATGAAAAATTTTTAAATGTTCATCAATAGTTTATGTTCCAATCTAGTGTTGGTAAACTGAGCACTCAAATTTGGTAGGGACCAAAGCCAATTTCTTTTCTAAAATAACAACATATTTTGAAAATAACGTATTTATCTTCAAGTTACATTTTTTAAGTTCCATTCTTCAAATCCAGGATATATGCTGAACACTGAGGAGGTTGTTAGAGTTTATTAGTTACTATAACATTAGAAATTATTAAAACCCAAATTGACAGGATTTTAGCATTAAACTTGGTTTAACTGTACCATCTTTCTCATGAACAGCGCTTCTCTGTTTAAGAAAAGCTCATCTCTGAATTATGCCTACTCACATGAAAAACTGGGAACCATTGGTATGTTTCCCCCGATTTGCCATTGACAAAAGGAACGCTCTGTCATGTTTGAGAATAAAGTTTTCATCTGTTTGAAGAAAACACAAATTTGTTAGTCTCCAAATTATAAGCCACTTTTAAGGTAATGTTCAAGTAATAAATAGAAAGCAAAGGATGAAATTCCTCTTCTGGTCAGTATAGATACTTGACTATTTAGAAAAAAAAAATTTAACTAATCAAATAACAAAAGCGTAAAAAGGCCAAAAGATACTAATTAAAGCCTTGAAGAAAAGAACATATATTTAATACTTTATACAAACAGCCTTAGAATAGTCATATTTGGTAGTAACATAATTTGGTTAAATGATATTTAAACTATTAACTTTCAGAAAAAACTAGGAAAATTTTTAGAAAGATCTTCACAGTAAAGCTCATTTCCTCTAAATTTCCAATTAGCCTGCCTAATACACTATATATGGGAGAAATTTAATAATCTTCTTATGTGCTTAATTTTTATGTGGTACGTTTATTATTCAACCGAATAGAAGCTAGACTAGGAGAGCAAAAAAAAAATTACATATATTAAGTTATAGGGACATGTCTAAATTAAATTACATACGTAAATAATCAATAGGATCACAAAATTGTCTAAGAAAGAAGTCTTGTAAAAACAAAAGTTTAAATGGCAAAGTACAATTTTTAAGGTACAAAAGTATCTGCCACAGGGAACAACCACATTAAAGAGGCCTATGGCATTAGTTTTAAATTGCTACATTCTAAAAGAACCAGATAGCAGCAGCTGTTTCCTTCTAGTTCAAAGGAAAAAATCTGTTATAAAGATCACTTAGAAATGACTTTAATTCCAGCAGAAATATCCTTGAAAACTAATTTAAATTTTCTTTTACCATTCACACAAACAAATCTTTCTTTAGAACAAAAAGAAACATAGAAAACTTTAAAAAATTATTACCTTGGGAACAGGCTTCTGAAAAAGAGTAGTAATCCATTTTCCCCAAAGGAAATATAAAAGACTATTATAATGCTGAAGCTATTATAGTGTTACAACCTAGTAATACTGGATCCCATTATAAATCTCTACAACTGACTTTTCTAAGGCTTTTTGGAGCAAATGCAATAGTTAGATTTATGCAAATGCTACTACTATAAGAATAAACAGTCACATAGTTCTAATATACAAAAGAAAATATACAAACCTTTGAGAAAGGAGGAAATACCAACTTTTATTCTAAGAAATTGCTTGGTTTGGGGGGACAAAACCCCACAACTAGATTCTTTTCCCTGATGTGGAACTAATAACCCATTGAGAAAAGGAAAAAGATACAGATGCATGTATGAAATAATATACATAATTTTCCAAGTCTTCATCAAGCAATATAGAAATCCAGCCACAACCTGACCCAGACTGTCCATAAATTTATTAAGAAGGGTGCAAGGGAACAGAATTGGAGTTTGTGTTACTGAGCTTCGTTCTCTTACCTTTTCATTTTGCAAAAGACCACATTCTCTATAAACAAAAGAATATGTTGACAGTTTTAGGCAGGAAGATAGGAGTTTTCATGTATATAGTTGCCTAACCTCCATGCTGAAAGTCATGTTTAACCATAAAGTTAGCCTTAATTAATTTTGTCAATTAAGAGTTACATATTACATATAATTTATCCCCAAATTCATGCAAATAAAGTATTTTCATGCAGCATTAGTTTCATGCAACAAGTGAACTATAAGTAAACCTCTTCTCATTAAAAATATATGATCAATTTTGCTTTAATAACAGAACTGAAACAAAAGACCACAAAATATTAAGCCTTACCTTTAAAATATCCACCATAAATTGATTCTCCACCTTTTCCATTACCTGAAAATAATGAGCTATGTTAAACCATAATGAAAATTAAAAATATATTAACATATAAATTATTTTTGATGATTCCAATTCGCTGAAGGAAACTTTGAAACTTATAACTACTACAGATAACCAAATTCTAAGAGTCCTCAATTAACTTCATTTTTAAAATATAAAACAAATCCTATTACAATAAATACCATAAAAAATGATCTCCACAACCCACCTATTATTTCAAACAATAACCACACCAACAAAATTCTAGAACAAAAGCAATCAGATAGTACTTTGGCATTCATTGCAAAGGAATTCACTAAGTAATTATAATATTACTACAATAAACTCCATAAAACCAAAAGAAAAGGCCAGGCATGGTGGCTCACGCCTGTAATCCTCGCACTCTGTGAGGCCAAGGTGGAAGGATTGCTTGAGCTCAGCAGTTCAAGACCAGTCTGAGCAAAAGCAAGACCCCATCTCTACTAATAAAAGAAAAATTAGTTGGGCATCATGGTGTGTGTGTCTGTAGTCCCAGCTACTTGGGAGGCTGAGGCAAGAGGATCACCTGAGCCCAGGAGTTTGAGGCTGCAGTAAGCTACGATGACACCACCACTCTCTACCCCAGGTGACAGAGCAAGACTCTGTCTCAAAATAAACAAACAAACAAAAGAAAATGTCTTAGTATTTTGCTTTTTCATATATTCTGGATCTATAACATTCACTCATCCAACAACTACTGACCACATAATATTTACAATTAAAAGCAATAAGGAGGTACTTTTTAAAAAACTGGAGTTATTAGAACATAACTTTTAGCTCTACCTTCACTGAAGTCCCCACCCTGAATCATAAAGTTTTTAACCACACGATGGAAGGTAGAACCTTTATAACATAGCTTCTTCCCAGTTGTTTTCCCAAGGCCTTTCTCTCCTGCAAAAAAAAAGAAATGAAGTTTAGCTATAAACACATCCTTTCATGGAAAGAATCAACCAAATCAAGAAGTTGGTTGCTAAAATTGTATGTGTGTACCCAAGTATGAATTTTTAGAATTTAGATTATTTCTAATTTTCAAGTAACATTATAAATGTTTTTCCTCCCCATTTTTCTTATTTAAAATATAAATCCAATTATACATAATAAAAAAAGCTTAACTATGTTTGCCTCTCTACTTTCTAACCCTAAATTTCTTATGAAATCTGGAATGCTAAATTTATTCAAAGTACTGAAATTTGTAAAATTCTACCAAGACAAATCAGTTTTGAATATGTGCTAGTATTTTATAAACTATAATGTACAGAGAATATTGCATTACATAAAGTAGACTCTTACTTTCCTTTTCATTTCTGAGAGTATTTCTTTCTCCTCTCTTCCCCATAAGAAATGCTTCCCTGATTTCATATAGAAGTCAGTGTAGTGAACGGTTTTTTTATTTGCAAAACTCATTTCACGGCCCATTATTTTTCTAGGAAAATATCTACTCTGTTAAGCAAGGTAAAACTGTAAGCCATGACTTCTCATTGGAAATAATAATTCACTTACCTGAGCATAGGCAAAGGAAGTTTTTGCATGTTTTTGGACATATGTCTGAGAAGAGCTGAAACATGATGCGACCAACTGCAATAAAATACATGGGGAAAAAAACAGTAAGCAAGTTGATTAAATATACCAAATTTTTATGAGAGAAAGAAAATAAATAGAATTGACTCAGTGATACCACTTAACAAGAACTTCACTCTATTTATTAGTGTCAAAATCCACATGTAGGCAAAGTGATTCTAATCCTAAAATTGTAGGATTTTAAAGTGTTTTTTAAAGGGGCCTTATATTATTAGATCCCTTTTAGTACAGTCCCCTACCTGAACTATTAATCTTCTTTAAAAATACTCTCAATAGTTGTCTACTCTCAATAGTTGGACCCCTCTAGTGATGAGAGCACATCATTTCATAAGACAATCACTCTGGACACTATTATTAAAAGGAAAGTTCTCTGTCCTTCATTTTCAGCTTGCTTCCTTTAAGCAAGAACTATTTAGCGCCAACTTCCGGAACTGTACCACTCACACTTAAAACTCACATTCTATTCCCTGATACAGCAGAAAGAACAGGTTATGGTTCCTAAAAAAAGCTCCAATACTCCCTACAATAAACAGGAAATGAGAAGGAACAAGTCTGCAACTTCAGTTTAACTATGCCAGAGAGAAAGGTTTACAAATTTTAATCTCGGGACTCCTTTAAACCTTTAAAAATTATTGAACTTTTGTTTATGTGGGTTATACCTAGTGCTACTTACCATATATAAATCAAAATTCAGAAAGTTTTAAAACACAACACTGTACAAGCACACATTCCACTAACTGTCGAAGCAGTGATATCACATATTGCATAATCTCTGGAAAACTTGACTGTATACTCATGAGATAATGAAGTACAAAAGGCAAATCATAATCTTAGTATTATTATAAAAATAGTTTTGACTTTATAGACCTGCTGAAAAAATATCGATAAAATAAGAAATGGAGTTTTTATTTACAATCTCTCTTCTGAGTTCTTTTTCCCCTTATTCTACAAAATCTTTATTGTTATGAACATTTTATTTATTCGAAGGGACTCACAGAATAAATCAAAATTAACTACGGACCAAGCATAAGTCATGTTGAATACAAACACACAATGACTCTATGTATCACTATGATTTTAATTCATTCCTGGCCATATCAGTCACTTCCTTTGAGAACAAAACAAAGATACTGCATTATAGACAATCTGAATGGATAAAAAGCGACACAGAAAAATTAGCTTGGTGTGGTGGCAACTGCCTGTAGTCCCAGATACTCAGAAGGCTGAGGCACGAGGATTGCTTGAACCCAGTAGCTTGAGGCTGCAGTGAGCTATGATGATACCACTGCACTCCAGCCTGGGCCACAGAGCAAGACCTTGTCTCTAAAAAAATAAATAGAACAACATACTAAGCCTATACCTTTAATAGCGCCAAATTTTCAAGCAATTTCAAAACTTTGTAGCTGATTGTAATACCTAAGAAGGAAAAGAAAGCAAAAAGGTAGACTTTTAAGTAGTTAGCAACGTATCTAAAGTCACTTCAGAATTTTTAAAAATGCCTATAATATCAGTAAAATTAAGTATCACTCTTTGTATTCACAATGGAAACATTTTACCAGTACAATAAAAGTACTTTCTTCAGTCCTCATAAATCCCTGGGAAATGGCATAGGTGGGTGTCAGGTTCAAAGTCATCTAGATTTGCAGACCAGAACAGACTTAGATCTTTGGCATCTCTGTAAAATGGTTTCTTTTCATGATAAAGACATAATCGAAACAAAATTTAGGACTTTTCTTAGGACCATAGTAATTTCAATATCGAATTTTTTCCAAAACCCATAATGCCTCAAAATGAAAGCTGGTGAAAGTTTCAAATGTTTTTAGTTTCTCCTTTAGAAGTTATGTATCGTCCAGTAGTTCAATACATTTGAAAGCAGTTAAAACGTGATTACATTCCCAGGTCTAATATTCTGAGAGGGACAGCTAATTACAAAGATTAAAAAAAAAAATCTTGGCCAGGCACAGCTGGCTCACAACTGTAATCCAGCACTCTGGGAGGCTGAGGTGAGAGGATTACTTGAGGCCAGGAGTTTGAGACCAGCCTGAGCAACAACATAGCAAGACCACATCTCTACAAAAAATAAATTTAAAAAAATTAGCCAGGCGTGGTGGCACGTGTCTGTAGTCCCAGCCACTCCAGAAGCTGAGGCAGGAGGATTGCTTGAACCTAGGTGTTTGTTGGAGGTTGCAGCGAGTTATGATGATGCCACTGCACTCTAGTTTGGTAGACAGAGCAATACCCTGTCTCAAAAAAAAAAAAGAAAGAAAGAAAGAAGGAAGAAAAGAAAAAACTCATCTCTTATACCTTATCCTGTAACTTGGTATAGAAAAAAAATTTCTATTCACCTGTCAATCTCATGAGGCAAGGATTAGAGCAGAGGTTTTATCTTCTCTATGGCATTATACTGTTAAGAGCAAAAGAAAAGAGTAGAACAAAACTGAATTGTTTTGGCCCCAAAATTATGGCGCAAAGTTAAAAACACTGCCACAACCAGAAAAAGAATTTTAAAATCCTGGAAAGAACAGGCTGAATTGAATTATTTTATAGAAAACAGACTACTATTTGATAATACTTTTATTTTTGAAACTCAAAATAGAAAATACTCTGAAAGGTATAGTTTTTAAAGGAAAAACCAGTCAATATTGCTCAGTACTCTAGTTATTTTCAGTGACGGCAAGCATAAACTCTGATTATGAAACATAAGCGAAAAAAATTAAACTGCAGTTTCCGTAGTTACAATAAGGAAAAGACTGGGAGTGAATATGCAGGAAAGAAGATTCTCTGGCTCCCAAACTAATAAGAAAATTGAGTATGATAGTAATTCATCTCCTAATAGTAAATGCTAGAGGTTTATCATCTCCATAAAAAGGTGACATTACCTCATGTCACTCACAAAGAAATAAGGCCAGTGTCAGATACATTAGAAAGTGGTGACAACCAAGTGCTGTTTATCATCTTTAAAGGAATAAAATGCTGTAAACCAAGAATTCTACATCTAGCTAAGAAAATATAATAGTTAGATTTTATCCTGAAAAATCTATTTGAATATATATCCCTTTGATATGAGTTAAGGTATTAATGAATGAAAAAAAGATGGTAGAAAAAGAGTGGCTTGGGCACTGAATCCATTACAAATACGAAATTAAACCTAAGTAACTATGGTAATTACAGTTATAAAAGGTAAATATTATAGGTATTAAGAAACAAAGTTATGTAATGGTAAATGTTTTTTTTTTGCTATTTCTATGCATCTAAATGTTCTTTCTTTTGAATAGGTAACGTTCTCATGATTCAAAAATCAAACAGTCGAAAAAGGAATAGAATTTGAAGTCTTATTCCCATCCCTGTCAACGGGTATTCGCTTTCATTAATTTCCTGTGTATTTTTCTAGTTTCTTTTCATGTACAAGCAAATACTGATATATTCTTATTTTTCATTTTTAAAAAGATAGCATATTATGCACATTGTACTGCACCCTGCTTTATTCACCTAAGAATATATCATGAACTTCATGCCTGCAATGCAAAAACAATTTAAATTGGAGAGAGCAATAAAGAATCACAGTATCAGTGAAAACCAACAAGAGGGGATTGAATTAGTGAGAGAGAATACATATCCTCATACTTCACAGTGGGAGTCAACAGACTTTGCTAAAGTAAATAAAGAGGAAATAAGGGTTTAGGCACAAACATGTAATCACCTATAAAACTAAAAATAAATTAAACATCTTTCAAATCTCTGTGGTCGGAGGAGGAGCAACCACAGTAAAAGATATAAAACAAAGGAAATAGCAAGAAAACATAAACAAGATACAACGTAAGAGAAGACCAAAACAGCTCTATATTTAACTACCTGAAACTTTTTCTATGGTATGCCCACCAACACTAAGCTAAAGACATCCTGCAGATAGTACAACAAAAAACTCAACAGAATTTATTTATTGGCTCATGCAGTTAGCTGACAAGGATATTGGTGTGGATCAGAGAATCAAAGAACCGGGTCAGGGAATAAAGCCAGTTGTTAGAGGTGCCAGGTCTGACAAGGCAAAAAGTGTTAAATACTACTTGTTTGTCCCACTCAGTGCATATAGTTCTAAATATTTTCATTAATGAATAAGACTAAAGATAAGTTAATCACTTAATTCAGCAAGATAAAAGGAGGAATACAAAAATTTAGGAAAAAGAATTGTAAGAAATTATACAGAATGAAAAACAGACTCAGGAAAGAAACTCCAATGCTCTTAAGAACTATCCAAAAGAATGCTGCTAAGAAACTCTTCAGATACAAGCGAATTACTTCTATCTTCAAGTAACATTAAAGTTTAACACCATATCAACTGTTTCAGAACATACCAGAAGATGAAAAGCTTAACAAATTTTATGAAACAAAACGAAATTGAAACCAAAGCCTTAGAAGGATGATATAAAACAAATTTAAAACCCTATATATCAATCTCATTTTAAAAGAGACACTATTCAACAGGAAATCTACTAATGTAATTTATTGAAGTGAAGGAAAAATCCTATAAAAATCCCATGATAGAAACCAAAATAGTGTTTGATGAAGTTCAACATTCACCCTTTAATATAACACACACGTTTTCCAATACCCTTCAAATCAATAACCAGCGTTATGTTTAATGGTAAAATATTAGTATAGCAAGTCAGAAGTGCTTGTAAGCATCACTATTGTTTAATGCTGTTCTAGAAATTCTAACCAATGTAAGTAGAAAAGAAGACAATATGAAAGGTATAAAAATTAAAAAGAGCATATTTATTATTTGAAAGACATTATCAGCTATACACCTAGAAAACCCAAAAGAACCAACTGAAATGCTAATGGAGACATTGAAGTTGTTGACATTTATATTATGACAAACAAGAACTAGTAGAAATAAAAATCACATTTCGAAAGCAACAAAAAACATTCTAGCTACTTAAACCTAAAGTGCAGTACCTATAAAAACAAAATTACAACTCTGAGAGGCAAAAAGGCAACCTGAATAAAAGGAGAGAGATATCTTGTTCTTGGACAGGAAGACTCAAAATTGCAAATGTGCCAAATTTTCCCTAGAGTAACCTACGCTGATTTAATTGCAATCTCCCAAAAATACTAACAAGATTTCTAAAGGAACCTGACAAAATGATCCTGAAGGGCATCCGAAAGAACAAACGTGCAGTTTCCCCCTCAAACTTTTTATTTGAAATTTGTAAATCTACAAAGATGTTTCCCCATATTTACTTTATTCCTCCCTCTTTTTTTCTGGAACAAACTGAAAGTTAAAGACACTGAGATACCTTATCCTTAATTACTTCAGCTTATATTTCTAAGGAATAAGGATATTGTCCTAGTTAACCCCAAACCATTACCACACCAGAGAAATTTAATAGTGATTAACAATATCGTTAATCAATATTAACAGCACTCCTAAAACCCTTGTAACTTCCTGAATGACAGCGGGGAAAGGAGCATCTTTTGTTCTAATATTTGGTCTTTCTCTCTGATTCCTGACACAGAGCACCTAAATCCCTTAGAATTTCCTATATAATAGGAGCATCTTTTGTTCCAAAGATGTGACTCTTGGTAGATCTTTAGACAGCTTCAGGATGGGGACTGACTACCAGAAAGACCAAGCCTTGATCAGAGGCCTAGAACTTTCAGTTCTACTCTCCTATCTCCAGAAAGAGGAGAGGGGCTAGAGACTCAGTTAATAATCAATCATACTAATGTGATGAAACCTCCATAAAAACCCCTAAATGACAGTGTTCAGGGAGATTCAAGAATGATGAATAGAATGAGGTGCTGGGAGAATGGCGAGCTCGGAGGGAGGCCATAGAAAATGCACGCATCCCCCCCACTCCGGCCACAACACCTTGCCCTATGTCTTCCATTTGGGTGTTCCTGAGTTGTATCCTTTATAGTATACCAGTAACAGTAGGCAAAGTGGTTTCCTGAGTTCTGTGAGCTGCTGAAGCAAATTATTAAACCCAAGGAGGGGGTCACAGGAACACCCAATCGATAGCTGTTGATCAGAAGTACAGGTGGCCCAGGACTTGTGACTGGCATCTGAGGTGGGAGCAGCCTTGTGGGACTGAGTCCTTTAACTTGTGGGATCTGATGCTAACTCTAGGTGGATGGTGTCAGAATCAAATTGAATTGCTGGACATGGTGCTTAAGAATTGGTGAATTCGTTATTACGGGAAAAAATTCCTTATTATACTCCATATTCAAATTGACTCAACTACTTCCACAATGCCCTTTACATTGTTTTTTTTTCCCTTTCTCATTCTTTTTAATGGCTGAATTGAATTTCATTGTTTAGCTGTATCAAATTTATTCACTCAATCTTCAACTGATTAGCATTTGAAGTTCCATCTAGGTTTTTTTTTGTTGACAAATACATGTCTATTTCTTAAATCCAGGAATCTAATCAAGCATTATATATTTAGTTTTCATGCTTTGTTCTCTTTTAATCTAAAACAGCCCCTATCTCCATCTTTTTTTGCCCCCATTCCCCCATTTGGAAGATGTCAGTTGTAAAGGTATGTTGCCCCATTTTAAATTAATAATCTGTGGGATGATACTTTGAAACTATGTGCATTATAATATTATACAACTTTTTTTTGTCTGTTTGTTTGAGACAGAGTCTCACTCTATCGCCTTGAGTAGAGTGCAGTGGCATCATTATAGCTCGCTGCAACTTCAAACTCCTGGGCTCAAACGATCCTCCTGCCTCAGTCTCCCGAGTAGCTGGGACTACAGGCTCGCACCACCACGCTTGGATAATTTTTCTATTTTTAATAGAGACAGACAGAGTCTTTCTCTTGCTCAGGCTGTCTCGAACTCCTGAACTCCAACAATCCTCCTGCCTTGGCCTCCCATAGCGCTAGGCTCATAGGCATGAGCCATTGCGCCCTTCTACAACTTTTTACCCAATGATTTGGCCACTGATGATCCTTTTCTGAACCAATCATTACACGGAGGATTGCAAAGTGATAATTCTTCTGATTCCATCATTTCTTCTATATTTATCAAGCTAGAATTCGTAGGTGAAGAACTTCATCCACCCACCCTAAATCAAGATTAACAGAGTAACACGACAAGGAGCCTGGGGTGGGATATAGCAAGATGGCCGAATAGAAAACTCCAGTGATCAACTGTCCCTCTGCACAAACCTAATTCAACAACTATCCACACGAGAAAGTACCTTCAAAAGGACCAAAAATAAGGTGAGTGGTTGTACTACTTGGTTTTAACATTGTATCAAGGAAAGAGGCACTGAAGCGGGCAGAAAAGACAGTCTTGCATTTGCCTACACCACCCTTCCCTTATTCCCCGCCCCAGTGCCTGTGTCACCCCTCCCCCAACTACAGGCAGCATGGCTCAGAGAGAGTCATCTTCTGCTTGAGGAAAGGAAAAGGAAGAGCTCAGAGGACTTTGTTTTGCAAGCTGGGTACCATCTCAGCTGCAGTAAAATAAAGCACCAAGCAGACTCCTGAGGTCCCTGAGTCCAGCAGGCCTTAGTTCCTGGAGGGCATTTCTGGACCCACCCTGGACCAGAAGGAAACATGCTGCCTTGAAGGGAAGGACCCAGTCCTGGCAGGATTCACTACCTGCTAAAGAGCCCTTGGGCTTTGACTAAACATAGGTAGACAGGCAATAGCCACCATGGGCTCTGGGTGAGACTGGGCTGGCTTCAGGTGTGACCCGGCACTGGGGCTGCCATGAGAGAGTGCCCACATCACTCCTCCCCCAACTCCAGCAGCCCAGCACAGAGAGTGAAGGAAGAGAGTGAGAGATTTTGCCTGGGAATGCAAGGGAATTCTCTTGTAAGTTACCCAACCTCGCCAAGGCAGTACCATCAGGCAACTCCAAGAGTCACAGCATTACTGGGCTTGGGGCACCCCCAATGCCAACATAGCTGCCATGACCAGAGACTTAGACCACAACACTCAATTCCATTTGAGTATCTGGAAAGCGTTCTCAAGAAGGACAGGTTCAAACAAGCCCAGACTGTGAAGATTAAAATAAAGAACTAACTCTTTGATGCCCAGACATTGATAAACATCCACAAGCATCAAGAATATCCAGGAAGACGTGATCTCACAAACGAACTAAATAAGGTACCAGTGACCAACCCTGGAGTGATGGAGATAGGTGACCTTTCACACAAAGAATTCAAAATAGCTGTCCTGAAGAAGTTCAATGAACTTAAAGACAACACAGAGAAGGAACTCAGAAGTCTATCAGAGAAATTTAACAAAGAGACTGAAATAATTAAAATAAAAACCAAGCAGAAATTCTAGATCTTAAGAATTCAATTGACAAACTGAGAAATACATCAGAGTCTTTCAAAAGCAGAATTGGCCAAGCAAAATAAGGAATTAGTGAGCTTGAAGACAGGCTATTTGAAAATACACAGAAGAGAAAAAAAGAAAAAGAATGAAGTACACTTACGAGATCTAGAAAATAGCCTTGAAAGAGCAAATCTAAGAGTTATTGGCCTTAAAGAAGAGGTAGAGAACAGAGACTGGAGTAGAAAACTTATTCAATAAATAAATACAGAAATAATAACAGAACTTTCCAAACTTAGAGAAGATATCAATATTCAGGTACAAGAATGTCACAGACCACCAAGCAGATTTAACCCAAACAAGGCTGCCTCAATGCATTTAATAATCAAGCTCCCAAAGGTTACAGATAAAGAAAAGGTCCTAAGGGAAGCAAGAAAAAAGAAAAAAATAACATATCAAGGAACTCCCATATGTCTGGCAGCAGACTTCTCAGTGGAAACCTTACAGACCAGGAGAGAGTGGCATGACATATTCAAAGTGCTGAAGGAAAAAAACTTTAACCCTAAAATATTATAGCCTGCAAAAATATCTGTCAGACATTAAGGAGAAATACTTTCCCAGACAAACAAAAGCTGAGGGATTTCATCAGAAACACCAGACCTGTCCTACAAGAAATGCTAAAAGGAGTTCTTCAATCTGAAAGAAAAGGACATTAATGAACACTAAATCTTCTAAAGGTATATAACTCACCAGTAACAGTAAGGACACAAATACTGAATACTATATTGCTGTAATCATGGTGTACAAACCACTTATAGCTTGAGTAGGAAGACTAAAAGACAAACTTATTAAAAATAACAACCTTTTGAAAGACAGATAGTATAAAAAGATATGGATGGAAACAACAAAAAGTTAAAAAGTAGGTGGGTGGAGTTAAAGGATAGAATTTCTGTTAGATTTCTCTTTGCTTTCTTTGCTTGTTTCTTTGTAAGGAGTGTTGTCATCCGTTTAAAATAATTGGTTACGAAATGTTTTTATAAGCCTCATATCAAAAAAAATACAATGGATACATAAAAAACAAGAAATTCAAACACACTACCAGAGAAAATCACTTTTAACGAAGGAAGATAGGAAGGAAGGAAGGAAGAAAGAGAGGACCACAAAACAACCAGAAACCAAATAACAACATGGAAGTAGTTAAGTCCTTACCTATCAATAACAACACTGAATGTGAATGGACTAAACTCTCCAATCAAAAGACAAGAGAGTGGCTGAATGAATAAAAAAACAGGAGCCAACTATGTTATCTGCAAGAAACACACTTCACCTTTAAAGACACACGTAGACTGAAAATAAAGGGACAGAAATAGATATTCTATGCAAATGGCACCCAAAAAAGAACAGGATTAGCTATACTTAGATAAAATAGATTTCAAGACAAAAAATGGTAAAAAGACACAAAGAAAGTTATTATATAATGATAAAAGGGTCAACTCAGCAACAGGATATAAAAATTCAAAATATATATGAACCTAACACTTGAGCAACAAGATATATAAAGCAAATATTATCAGAACTAAAGAGAGAGATAGACCCCAATATGAAAATCGTTGAAAACCTCGACATTCTACTTTCAGCACTGAACAGACAGATCATCCAGACAGAAAATCAACAATGAAACATTGGATTTAATCTGCACTACAGACTAAATGGACCTAATAGGACCCAATAGATATTTGTAGAACATTTCATCCAACGGCTGTAGAATTCACATTCTTCTCCTCAGTTCACGGATCATTCTCAAGGATAGATCGTATGTTAGGCTACAAAACAAGTCTTAAAAAATTCAAAAAAACTGAAATACGATAATACCAAGTATTTCCTCTGACCACAATGGAATAAAACCAGCAATCAATAATAAGAGGAACATTGGAAAATACACAAACACATGGGAATTAAACAATATGCTCCTAAATGACCAGTGGACCAATGAAGAGATTAAGAATGAAATTTTAAAATTTCTTGAAACAAATGAAAATACAACCTATCAAAACCTATGGGATATAGCAAAAGCAGTAAAAAGAGGAGTTTATAGCAGTAAGTGCCCTTATCAAAAAACGTATAAAAGCTTCAAACAGACAACCTAATAATACATCTTAAAGAACTAGAAAAACAAAAGCAAACCAAACCCGAAATTAGAAGAAAAGAAATAATATAGATCAGAGCAGAAATCAATGAAATCAAAACAAAAAGAACTAAGAAAAAAGTTGGTTTTTTGAAAAGATAAACAAAATAAACACACCTTTAGCCAGACTAACAAAGACAAAAAGAGAGAAGACCCAAATAAAATCAGAGATGAGAAAGGAGACATTACAACTGATCCTGCAGAAATCCAGGGGACCATCAGAGACTACTATGAGCAATTACATGCCAACAAATTAGAAAACCTAGAAGAAATGGATAAATTCCTAGACACATACAACCTACGAAGATTGAACCAGGAAGAAATCCAAAACCTGAATAAACCAGTAACAAGTAATGAGACAGAAGCATAATAAAAAGTCTCCCATCAAAGAAAAGCCCAGGACCTCAATGGCTTTATTGCTAAATTCTACCAGACATTCAAAGAAGAACCAATACCAATCCCACTGAAACTAGCCCAAAAAATCAAGGAGTAAGGGATACTCCCAAATTCATTCTGTATCACTCTGATACCAAAACCAGACAGACACAACAAAAAAAAAGAAAATAATAGATCAGTATCTCTGATGAAGATACATGTAAAAATCCTCAACAAAATAACTAGTAAATCAAATTCAACAATGTGTAAGAAAGATTAGCCATCATCATCAAGTGGGATTCATCCCAGGGATACAAAGATGGTTCAACATATTTAAATCATATGATACATCATATCAACAGAACAAAGGACAAAAATCATATGATCATTTCACTTGATGCTGAAAAAGTATTTGATAAAATTCAATGATAAAAATTCATGATAAAAACTGTCAAAAAAACTGACCAGGCATGATGGCTCACACCTGTAATCCTGGCACTCTGGAAGGCTGAGGCACGAGGATTGCTTGAGTTCAGGAGTTCAAGGCTAGCTTGAACAAAAGTGAGACCCCGTCTCTACCAAAAAGAAATTTTAGAAAACCCCAGCCAGACATCACAGCGCACACCTGTAGTCCCAGCTACCCAGGAGGCTGAGGCAGAAGGATCACTTAGAGCCCAGGAGTTAGAGGTTGCAGCGAGCTACAATGACACCACTGCACTCTGCTTAGGGCAACAGAGTGAGACTCTGTCTCAACAACAACAAAAAAACCGCTCAAAAAACTGAGTATAGAAGAAACTTACCTCTACATGATAAAACCCATATATGACAGATGCACAGCTCGTAATATACTGAATGAGGAAAAACTGAAAGCCTTGCCTCTAAGATTTGGAAGAAGACAAAGATGCTCACTTTCACCACTGTTACTCAACATTGCACTGGAAATTCTAGCTAGAGCAACCAGACAAGAGAAAGAAATGAAAGATATCCAAATGAGAAAGAAAGAAGTCCAATTAGCCTTGTTTGCAGACGGTATGATCTTATCTCTAGAGAAACCTAAAGACTCCACCCAAAAGCTATTAGAACTGATAAACAAATTCAGTAATGTTGCAGGATACGAAATCAACATACAAAAATCAGTAGCATTTCTATATGCCAACAGTAAACAATCTGAAAAGGAAACCAAGAAAGTGATCCCATTTACGATAGCTACAAATAAAATAAAATGCCTAAGAATAAACATAACCAAAGAAGTGAAAGATCTCTATAATGAAAACTATAAAACACTGATGAAAGAATTTAAAAAGGACATAAAAAATGGAAAGATACTGCATGCTCACAGATTGGAATAACCAATATTGTTAAAATGTCCATACTACCCAAAGCAATCTGCAGATTCAATGCAATCCCCATTAAAATACCAATGACATTCTTCATAGAAATAGAAAAAATAATCCTAAAATCTATATGAAACCACAAAAGACCCCTAATAAACAAAGCCATTCTGAGCAAAAAGAACAAAACTGGAAAAATCACAGGGCCTAACTTCAAAGTATACTACAGAGATATAGTAACCAAAACAGCATGGCACTCACACAAAAACAGAGACCAATGGAACAGTATAGACAACCCTGAAATAAATCCACACATCTACAGTAAACTTATCTTCAACAAGGATGCCAAGAACATACAGTGGGGAAAGGATAGTCTCTTCAATAAATGTTGCTGGGAAAACTGGACATCCACATGGAAAAGAAGGAAATTAGACCTTTATCTCTCATCATATACAAAAATCAATTCAAAATGGAAGACTTAAATCTAAGATCTGAAACTATGAAACTACTAAAACATTGGGGAAATATTTCAGGACATCGGTCTGGGCAAGGGCTTCTTGAGTGATATCCCCAAAGCACAGGCAACCAAAGCAAAATTGGACAAATGGGATCACATCAAACTAAAAAGCTTTTGCACACCAAAGTAAACAATCAAAAAAGTGAAGAGACAACCCACAGAATGGGAGAAAATATTTGTAAATTACCCATCTGACAAGGGATTAATAACTAGAATATACAAGGAGCTCTAACAACTCAATAGGAAAAGAATCAACTAATCCAATTTAAAAAATGGGCAAAGCAGGCCGGGCGCGGTGGCTCATGCCTGTAATCCTAGCACTCTGGGAGGCTGAGGAGGGCAGATTATTAGAGCTCAGGAGTTCAAGACCAGCCTGAGCAAGAGCGAGACCCCGCCTCTACTAAAATTAGAAAGAAATTAATCGGCCAACTAAAAATACATAGAAAAAAATTAGCCAGGCATGGTGGCACATGCCTATAGTCCCAGCTACTCGGAAGGCTGAGGCAGAAGGATCACTTGAGCCCAGGAGTTTGAGGTTGCTGTGAGCTAGGCTGACGCCACGGCACTCACTCTAGCCCCGGCAAAAGAGTGAAAAAAAAAAAAAAAAAAAGATAGTTTCTGGGAACAAAAAGGACTAAAATCAGAAACCATCTATAGCAAGGCTTACATAGTAAGACATTCACAGCTAGGGGTTTTCAATGCAATTTTTGAAAGAATCTTAGAAGCATTCCTCAGATCTAGATAACTTTGTCGGTCACCAGGGTCTTGCTTCTCTAGCCTGATCTCTTTCTGCCTATTTAAAGAAATCTTTTTAGTTCTATTCTGCTTTTATTCCCAGTAAGATAAACACCTGATCATCTGTGTAAGTACTATGTTCTACTAAGAATTCAGGCTGAACTATATACATTCTAGAAAGCTTCAAGACTCTCAAGAGGCAAAATCTAACCTTGGTTTCCATTTTCCTCAAAATTCTAAGCAGCTGGGCACAGTGGCCCATGCCTGCAGTTCAGCGACCAGGGAGGCTGAGGCATGAGGATCACTTGAGCTCAGGAGTTTGAGGTTACAGTGAGCTATGAACAGGCCACTGCACGCCAATCTAGGTGACAAAGCATGACCTTGTCTCAAAACAAACAAAGAAAAACCTCTAAGTAATGATGTGCAAATCCTGCAAGGAACCATATTAGACAGTTCTGACCACCAATGTCAGAATTCCCTTTGCAACAGTACTGACAGATGAATACCAACAAAGGCAGAAAAATAATAGAAAAGCACACGGATGCAAATGAAACAGGGAACAGCTAGCCATCTTATGCTAAAGGCAGAAAAGGAGAAAAACTGACTATACGTTTTACTTGGAGTCTCGCGGCTGAAGAAGACTTCTGTTAGACTTCTATTTGTTATATATC